>JAIPRM010012698.1:0-11940 GCA_025469315.1 Stegophylla sp. TES_Ste_2020 | reverse complement strand
AAAAAAAAAAATTGAAAAAAAATCGAATTGAAATCTCTACAGCTCCTTCATTTTCATTAGAATCGAAAATAATAAAACACAAATTATTTTTGATGATATTAATTTTCCATTTTTCTATAATCAATAGCTTTTCACAAATCGAACACATTTTTAATTCGATATAAATACATCATAATGGCATAAAATAAAGGGGGAAAGGGGGATTTGACTCTCACTCGAGTAAATACACCGCTGACGTGTACAACTTCGGAGTCACTGATACGTGTATAAAGATTAAAATGACATGGCGAAAAAGCGATGCAATAAAAAAATGTATTCCGTTTTCCGCGTTCGAAAAACCTTGCACGTTACTACTGTTGTTTGATCAGCCGACGAAAAATAAAAACGAGACGAATAAATATGAGAAATATTGTTTATATTCCCTGTTGAATAATCGTCATCGTATTTGTAGTCAAAAAATATACAAAATAAACGGATAGCAGACTTTAAAACTATACCCATGATATTATACTTCAATAATTAACGTATATTTTATTAACTGATTTTTAGGTTATGCGCGATGCAGCCACCGTTGTAGTCTGAAGAAAAGTTCAGTTTTTACATCACCATACATTAATGTTTTAAAAATAAAGATCCTGAGTGGAGCGAAACTTTTACAATGATATCTGTTTTAATATTCTGAGCGAAACGAAAAAGCTTATGATTTTACAATGATGTCAATTTTATTTTTCTATTTCCGTGAACACTTTTTCGTATAGAAATACTTGTCCAAAAGTTTCGATCGGTAACTCTATAGTACTGAAATCACACCCATATGGTACTTTAAGGATGTATTTTTTTTTAATTTGTCAATACTTTTTCTAAAAATCTGGAAAATCTGTCGAAGAATTGGCAAAAAACGGCAAAATATGCAATTACCGGACTTTCCGTAATATTGAAAATTGCTTTTTAACATATTTCAAATTTAATGCAGCTAGAAACTTGAAAAATCAACCAACTACTAAAAATGGTCACGAATACATTTCAGAAATATTTCAAAAATATTTGATCAATTTTGATTTAAGTACAGCAGTGGCGTATCCAGGATTTTGTTTTTAGGAGTGGCTGATCAGTGACAAAATTCCATAGTCCTTTTTGATTTCATTAATTTTTATAAATTAGAGGAAAGCCCATAAAATCATGATACACCCCCTCCCCCACAACAACAACAACGACCTTATTTAATTACTACTTATGCACCATATTACAGTCTTATTTAGTTATTTATTATAAAATGAAATAATAATTAAAATTTAATTTTAATCCTCTTACAAATTTGACACTATGTTGTCATTAGTACAGCAAAACCCAAATAATTTTAAATAACTAAAATATGTTTAGCTGGTCAAACCTAAATGAATTTATATATTTGTTATTGAGAATGATATTATCTTAATTAGATATTAACATTAATAACATTAATTATTAAATAAATAATGACTATACATAAAAACAACTTAGATTATTTAGACACTATAAAATTAAAGGCTAACTATTAAATACTACGGATAATAATATAAATAAATGGAAAATTTTGGGAGGGGCTGCAGCCCCCTCTGGATACGCCACTGAAGTACGGCATTTTTTAAACTTCGGAAATTTCTCATATTTTGTTAGTTTTTATATGTAATAAAATTTTTGATTTTTGATATTAAGACTTGAAAATTTTATATAACCAAACTGATATATATTTCTAATTGATCTGAAAATATCACATTTGAAAATGTGAAAATAATTTTTTTTGTCTTCAAAAAAATATTTTTTTTTTTTACTTTTCTCAGTAAAAAGTGAAATAAATAAAACTGACCGAATAAAAAATAATATTGTTTTAATAAATTTTATAATTTCTTAGTAAAATTGTCTTGAATAAACTAAAGTTCCGCTCGAAATCGTCTTATTAAAGAATCGATTTATCGGAACCTTAAAATTCAATGCACCCACAAGAGTAAACCACTCAATGAGTAAAGAACATCCTGAAAATCTTAAAGTACCAAGTACGTCTTTCTTTTATTTTCGATTAATTGTTATTCCAATGTATACAAAGACTTTATGCAAGACCGACATTCTTCGGGATTTTATTAGAATTTAAAATTTATTATTAAGGATTATCAAAAATACTAGAACATCACTTATTTAACACTCGTAATCAAATTCTTTTATTCAAATATATATTTTTAATAAACAATAATGTAACTAATAATTTAAAGTTATTCCAGTAAATAATATTATAAATGTCTAACATCTGAATTTTAAATATATGAATCAATGATAATTGTGTTCATTTCATACCGGTTGTAAACACTATGTTTGAAATGAATGAATAAAAATAAAATGTTTTTTTATTGTAACCACATTATCTGATATTAACGAATATAATGTTGAAAACGCTTCCATTTCATGCCAATTACTGTACTTTGTGAGACAATTCTCCGAATAGTAATTAATACTATTCATTGTTAATCGATTTGCTTCTACGACTCCAAGTAATCGAATCATCGGACCTATGATTTCTTCTTCTGCTAAATGTACCAAATGACTTTCGAAATCTTTATGATCAGGCGATAGAAAAATTTCATTAACTAATGATTTCGATATAAAATATGATTGACTTAGTTCCGGAAATAGGTTATTATAAAATCGTCTTAAACACTTCAATGCTTCGTAATAATTATTCGTCAGTTCTTTTTCCGGAACATTACGATTATCCCGAAATATTCGGGCGAATAAAATATGCCAGGTTCTGTAATATACATAAATTAGCCAATTTGAATATAACCTTTGATATTCAACCAGATCGTATATGTTCAACATGTTTTTGGAAATGTCAACTCGTATGTCGTACATACTTTTCATTTCTCCGTGCCAATCGAAATACGTACCTTTTGCAGCAAAGAATCTCATTATATCACTGTCTTTTTCCGTCAATTTTTCCAAATCATAAAAATGTGTTGGAACCATAACATTTATGCTGCTTCGAGTCGTTTTACTTTGATCGCCAGGAGTAAACAGACCGCTTAAACATTGTAATGAACGTTTACGGGGTTTCATGAAACTTTTCCGATTAACCTTGCAGTTTTTTATTAGGAAGTTATCGAGCGCATTCATAAAAACGTCCAATATTCGATTTAATTTCTCTTGTTCCCGCACAACTGATTGTTTCGCATTTTCTATTTCTTTTTGGTAATTTTCCATGTCTATATCGATTTCGAAGTGTTTCCTCAAATTGATAATCGCAGCCAATATTATCTTACCAACGTCGTCATAGGTCGATAAATCATTTGGGTTTTCGATCAATTCTTTCGATTTTTCGAGCAAATAATCCGAAAGTTCTACACGGAGGAAACGAATTTTGGTCGAGCATTCGACGATAGAGGCTCTGTCGTCATCAATTTTACAACCGCGATTTCTCGATTCGATGTCTAAGCTAATGTGATAAACGCCGTTCAGCGAATCGCATTCGAACTTATTTCCAACAAAACCATTAGGGAAGTAATCCAAAGACGTATCGTATACAATTTGAGATTTTTTCGCGGATTCTTTGTGTAGAAAATTGAATGCCCACCAATAGTTTTTAAACTCAACGTCTAGAATACTGGCCATCAAATCCGACAAAGTGAAATCTATCTGTTCGTCATCGTCCAATTTCCAATTAGAAACGCTGACTATTAGTCGATTAAATAGGTCTTCAGCAAAATCTCCATCATTTTCGATATTGTTTTTATGCCGGTTCACTCTTAACGCGAGTTCGAAATTTTCTATCATTTCGACGGGGCAGTTCATCGATTTCAATCGCGAAATTTGTTCATTGCACCAGGAAACGTTTAACGATTGACCGTTGTCCCAGACTTTCGACGTCAACACGTACAAGAATTTCATTATTACTTTGTAAATCGCGAGCATATATTCGTAGATGAGTGCAATATCGTACGACGGTTTGATACGACGAAACATTGTTTCAGTAGTCGTTTTACCGAAACCGAATTCATTTATGTAAGCCATTTTCAAATACTTGCCGCAGAATGCTTCTAAACTACTATTTTTTCTATGCTGAACGTTATTTTCCATACAAGCCTTTAGCTTAACACTATCCATGTTGACGGGTGAGTACTGAGGGACAGTGGTTGGCAAAGTAACGACGGACGAAAGGAACTTACGTAAATTATTCAAACGGCCGTCCAACAATGTTCGTTTGCCATTTTCTTTATTGCTGTCTTCATTACGAAAGCAATGTTCTACGATGAATCCTTCGAATAGATTAACTATTTGTATTAAAACGCGGTCCATGATTTTCAGTGTATGTGATGGTTTTATTCTGATATTTTCGTGATGCGTTAATTCTATTTCTTGTGTAGTTTGAATATGGTTTCTCGCAGCAGTCAAACCGTCCAAGTAGAAACTCGCCATTAACAGTGTTTTCATGAAATCGGTTTCGGTCGATTGTAGAGACGGATAATAATACCTAATCTCAAACAGTATAGAAATGGTTCGTTTTATTTCTTCGTTTAATAATTCTAAATTAGTGACCTTCGTGTACCTCTTGTCCTTCTTCTCTGAAATATATTTTACAATAGCGCTTATCAAATGTGCACTTTCGCACTTCACAAACGTGTACATAATTTTTGCATTTGTTTCATTTAAGTCGTCCTCCTTCCCATTGATAATCGATAACCATTTGTACAAATATATTCTATTTTGGTTAACCCACACCGACCTGGCTTTTGTTATTAACCCTTGTATCTCTCTGTAATTAACGAGTGTTTTTGTGTCGTTTGCACCGGTGTAATCGATTTTTAAGGAACCAATAATAACGATGAAAAAAATTAAAGCATTCATATACGTATTCTTCATCATGCCGCCAATTTTAATAAATTGTTGTTGGATACAAATGTACAAGTCAGTACGTTATTAGAGTGAGGCAGAATGTTTCTGTTTTTAGTATTACTCAACTGTTGAACTTTTAATAACTTAAGTGTTTTGCAATTATTTTTGCACAATTTGACATATCTGTAAATAAATAATTATGATTTTACTCAAATTATATAGGTAATAGTTTATTAATAAATTGTAATGAACGATTATTTGCTAGCAATATTTTTAATTATTTATGATAGAAAATTACTTTAACAGAATATATTAATTTAAATATTGTTTTATATATATATATATATTATACTGCTGGACCAGCAGTTATAAAATCAGAATATGGCAATTGAAGAACAATACTGGGAGTCTTCAAAATACTTGATTTTTCTGTAAATAGCGAAATTTAAATACTACGTCTGAATGACAAAATCGATGTAATGAAAATTTATATTTTATAATTTTTAATTATTTTGAAAACTGACATCCTTAAAATACTATCACTTCCACATTATCGTCCAAAATTATAAGTACGTTCTTGAAGATGGCCTACTTATGTTCTATGATTTTCTGAAAATTCTTACTATTATTTTATAAGTTATTTGCAAGAACGTGCAGGTCTATTTTCGGGTGTGATATACTTGTTGGGTGTATTAAATTTCAAAGAAACGATTAATCATTTCTTCAATATAGGTATTGGTAGAGTGGGTAGTTGGTTAGTGAGAAGCGTGGGGTCTAAGGATTGAGACGTGTCTACGGGTGGGGGTTTTAAAGGGTAGGAGATGAGGGTATGAATAGGGGGACTATGTCGGGTTCAGGTTCGATATCTAGATTTTCATCGTGGAGGGCGAGGTCTGAGTCGTGTCTGAGGGGAATTAAAAGGGCAGGGAGTCATGATCTTAGGTAGTTGGCCTCGGATAGGTTCAAGGTCAAGGTCAGGGTTTTGATCGGGGGGGATGGGGGGTAGACAATGTCCTCATATGTAAACCTTTTGAAATAATTTTGAGAAATGCTAAGTATAAAGAACCATCAATAATGCTTCAATGCTTCAATAAGTAGCTGATCGAGTCTCTTTGATTAATATTCCTATACTCACAAGTGTTTACAGAAGGGAAAAAAATAAATATCATTGTAAAACCATAAGCTTATTCGCTTCGCTTAGAATTTAAAAATGCAGGAAGAATACCGCAGAATAATTTGATAATATGACTCATAATTAATATAATTTGTATATTATAATTAACACAGTGACCACAAACGTGCGCGTTACTCTTTTTAAAAACATATTCTTTATTCAGTGTGTTATAACATATCGTGTAAGTAATTTCGTAGAGCAATTAAGTAATTTGATGTAATTACTCTTTTGGTTTTTAGAATTATGTCGAAACAGATGCATACCGTATTACAGGTAAAAAAATATGACATGTACAATCGTTTTGAATATTTAATGCGAATGTCGTTGTCTGTTTTTATTTTCTAATATCGATAAAAATAATATTATATTTTATTTCTTCTCCTTAAAAATCGTCGACCCAAAATCGCTGAAACGACAAAACTATTATAGCCGATTAAAATTTGTAATTTTACAAAATGTTTTAGTTTAAGATAAAATTACACACGTCAAAGCATATAAAAAAAAATTGGTTCGGTCAAACTTTATGAAACATGGTACATAAATAGAAAGTTACATTGTGACAGAAATTTTTTCACGGACGAATATTTAAAAATTTTACAATACTTTGATTGGAAAAAAAATGGAAAAAGTATTAACGAGTTCACTGATAATAACTTGGTAAATATATAATCACGAAATCAACTTTTGTTATTTAATAATAACTTCCAAAATAATAAAGATAGAAAATTAAAACTTTCACCAAATACTAAAATCGGTCTCGCACACATTTCTTAAAATTTACAAAAACAATTGATTCATTTTTTCATATCTGTTTAAAATTAGCGTTTTGACAGAGTAAATTAGTTTTACATAAAATCACCCACTTATACGAATATATAAAAAAAAAAAAAAAATAATTGGTTCAACCGATCATTACGAATGTTGGAAAGTGGGTGAAGAAATACGTTATGAATATTTTGAAAGAAGAAAACATTTTTTGAAGACAATTAATTACAAATGTTACCAGGTTCTGACTAAAAAAAAATCGGAAAATTTATTATAGTTATTAAATACTGTAAATAAAATAGGAGACTGATAAATTTCATTGCTTTTATTATTTGTTTATTATCTGAAAAATATCTTAAATCTGTATTAAAAATAATGATTTTGCAATGGAATCTATACCTACAATAATCTGTCTACTAACGAAGTGTGTATTATACTATTTAATATTCATAATAAAGTAAAAATATCTAACATGTGGATATGTTTAGAAATTATTATTATTATTTTTTATTTTTTTTTTTTTTAAGTCCTCTTTCGCATCAAAATCAACGGGCCTAAATTTGTAATTTAAGCTCTAATGTTCAAACGACATCGGGTCAACACGAAATTAAAAGTTAAGAATAAAGTATCATGTTATCATTGAAAACAAAATAGATAATTATGGCTTCCACATAAAATATTCAAAACAGATGTACACGTCATACCTAATTTTTTCGACCGTAATAATACGATATACATCTGTTTCGATAGAATTTTAAACACCATACAAGTAATAATTACTTATATTTTTTTAGGTAATTGAATATAGTTATTATATTCAATTTTCAAATGCTATACGAAATTGTGAAATTTTTCGCATCAAAATACACTGAATACGTTTTTGAAAAGAATAACGCACACATTTAATATTCATAATAAAGTAAAATTATAAAATATGTAGGTTTATTTAAGGTTAATTTTTTTTTTTTTTTTTTTTTGAGGTCCCTTTTGTGTCAAAATGACCAGCTCCAAAATTTATGATTCAACATCTGTAGTACGAGCGACTGTTTTTCGTCTTAACGATCTTATACAATTAAGAGGTAAAATTAAAATATCATAATATGATCATCGAAATTGAAAACCAAATAGAAAACCAAATGTACGTAAAATGTTCAAAACGGTTAAACATGTTATACTTTTTTTTTACCTGTAACAATAAACACCAGTTTCGAAACAATTCTAAACATCGTAAAAGTAAAAATTACTTTTTTCGCGTAATTAGGTATAATTATTATATTCAATTTCCTAAATCCTATACGAAATTGCGAACTTTTTGAATTAAAATACACTGAATACGATTTTAAAAAGCGCAACGCACATATATGTGGTTCTGTGTTAATTATATATATATATTAGTCATATTATCTAATTTTAATATATACTATAAGGCAGTATTCTTACTACATTTCGTTTGCACAGTTGTAATTCTGAACGATATTTTTTTGTAGAAGTGTAATATGGCAATTTTTTAATTCTTCACTGTGAACTATTATCATAATGATGTCTACGTACAGTGTAGCATAATAATTGATAAAATTATTTGAACAAGTTTGGGTATTTGTTTCTTGCTCAATTGAAGTGTCCATAACAACAATTATTATTCTAAATACCTGTTGTACTTGCCTTTATTTACATTTAAGCGAATTAACACTTTATGGTGTATTACGAATATCTGACATTATATGGAATAACAATTTTCTTTTTATCTTTGCAATATTGTGGATTACAATATAAAACAATTTGTTTTTCACGCATTTACACGTGAAAGTATGTAATGATGCTTTTGATTTCTGAGCCATACAAATAAGTTATACAAAATAGACTTTTATTTGATTTTGTTATTTTCATTAATATTTAAAAATTGTGTATAAATCAACTTAATAATTATTATTGAAATTCTTAAATATTAAAATAGTAATAATGATACAAAATGTAAATAATATAAGTAAATTGAATATATTTTATTATTTTAACACAAAATATATTCTCTTTATTTCATCGTCAGTGTGTTCACCCTAGGGGGGGATGTCCCATGTTTGGAAACCACTGCTGTATAGCGTAGCGTATCACGTCTGGTTTTCCCATTAGCTCTCATTGATTTCCGCCTAAACTTGGATAACGTTAATAACAAATGTTGCCTTTAAATTCTAATGTCATAAAACGAGTGCTTTTGTTGAAAAATAAAAAAACACGACGGTATCGAGTCTTACGAACATATTATTATAATAATGCGGCAACGTCGCATAAAATGTATTGCGCGGAATCGTGTTCTGAAGGTTTTCGAACGTTTTAACTTTCGTGTGTAAATTAATGTTCAATAATAACAAGACCTTCCCAATATAATCAAAAATCTTACCGTGATCTACAAACATGTGATAAATACTTATAAGCGCAAATTTTATTTATCAATAAATACCAATAAATTTATCCTTTTAATTAATAATTTATTGTTATAAATTGAAATATATGTATATTAATAATAATTCAGTAACAATATGTCATTATGAACTATTAACAAGAGCATATTTCAGGGGTGGGTGGGGGGGGGAAATGGGCAATCGCTCCTCCCCGGGCCTCTAATTTTATATACTTTTTTTTTTATATTTTGGGATGAAAGAAGAAGCTAATGCTTCGACCATGATAGTTTTTTTGTATTATGAAATTATTTTTTATATAAAAATACTCGTCCAAAAGGTTCATACAATATTCCAAATAGGTAATAAACATTCCATTCATAAAATAATCCAAATTTTCAATTAATTTTCCGAAAACAAGAAAAATAGCAAAATTTAATAAAAATAGCAAAACGAGATTTTCGTGTCATGTAAATTCTAAGTTTAGACTATTATAAAAAAAAAAAAAGGGTAAGTGAATTTATGTTAAATTTTCAACTAATAATAACGAGAATTCTAAATTTTACGAGAAAAAAATATTAAAAGCACAAGTTAATTTCAAAATTCTATATTTGTCCCAAAAGTGGTCAAATTACATACATTTCTGTATTACAGTACTTATTGTTATAATAAATGGGTGAACATTTCAAGATTCTAGTCTTTCTTGATTTTAAGGCTAAATTACTAAAATCGGTTTCATAAAAATCTCATTTACACGTCATATTTGGCCGTTTTTACTAAATTTTTCAGCAGTTTTCATTGTTTTTGGAAAAAGTATTGAGAATTTTGAAAAACAACCTGTAGTACTATGGGGATGCAATTTCTAATCTATAAAGTTACTTTGTTAAAAATATTTTGATGAAAAATAAAGTGTTTCTATACGAAAATGTGAAATAATTAATAGACATCATTAGCGTAACATCATAACATCATAGCTTACTTGCTTCTTCTAGAATCTAAAATATTTTAATGTCGCTTGTCCCTGAAAATAGAGCCAGGGACGCCCCTGACTATTAACTACCGACAAGAATAATGCGAGTGCTTATTATATGATGCAAGATACTTAAACACAAAATATATCATAAATAAAAGTAAGTATGAAATAATATTTACCGATACAAAATATGTAGATAATTGCAAAGTAATGAAACAAATTAATATTATGTCCCGAACGAATAACGAAAAATATATTATTATATTCGTAGAGGCACGAGTAATATTAGCAGACCATATTAATACAAAACACCAAATTTAATAATTTGCGAAATACGAATAAATGTAAAAAGTAATAAGTTGTAAGTGCTATTTAAAAAAAAAAAATAATAAATAACGTAATGAACATATTTTGCACCTGCAATCGAAAATTAAATTGAATATATTGTTTAGATCTTATGTCAATTGTTTTAACTAATGACTAATATTATGATGTTTTGAATATAAAAAACACAAATAACATATTGTGTATATCATATATTATTAAATATAAGATGGTGGTTAAAATAGCCAAACATACTTCACCATGGTTATTCTTCGCTTCGCTGGTGGGATTTTCTTGAATAGTGTGTTGAATATTTATAAAACGATAAACAATTTTTTCAATAATATATTATTCTGAGTGGAGCTTCGATTAATATATATCAGCAACTGGTATTTAATAATGCTTGGAGAGTATTATTTATTTTGATTGTTTTTTTCAATTTGAGATGAATAATTGTAAAACCAAGTAAGTGAGAATTATTAATGTATGGGTATGCATTAGTTTTTGTATAGAAATACTCGCACAAAAGCTTCAATCAGCAAATTTTTAAATTACACTTTACCTCTAGATGGTACTTTTGCGAAGTCGTTTTTCAAAATTCTCAATTGTTTTGAAAAAATTTTGGAAAAACTTTCCAAAAAATTGAAAATTTTTTTCGAAAAAATCATTTAAAACTCAAAATAATTTCAACATATACAAACAATAATTTTAGAAATATTTTGGCGCATGAAAATTCTGAAAATATGAAAAAAAAAATGTAGACATTTTTTTTATCGCCTATTTCTCATATATTTTTTTTTTCTTTGTAAATATTTTGTAATTTTAAAGTAAAATTATTTTTAATAAACTGACGCTCCGTTCAGAACAAGGGAACGAAAAATGATCTGTTAAATATGACTTGATTTGATAATTTCAAAATCTGTTGTTCACAAGTAATCATTCATACATGTGCGTGGTTAAAAGAGAGTTTTGTAAATGTAAAAACACTTTTTTAGTCATCAATAACAATATATATTTTTCACTTTTGCAGTAAATTGTACAATATAAAACTAATCGAATAAAAACTAAACTCAGTTTGCTATTTTTATAACGTTTATAATTTCTAAGCAATTTTATCTAGAATAAACTGAGGCTCTGTTCAAAATCGTCTTACTAAATAGTTTATTTATTGATTCTTTAAAATGAATTCCACCCACCGGAGTATCCTACTCAAGGAGAAAAGAAAATACAGAAAATCCCAAGTTACGAAATACGTATTTCTTCTATTTTCAATCAATTATTATTCAACTGTACTCAATGAATTTAATGACCGACTTTCTTTAGAATTATTACCATTAAACATTATTATACATTTTAAAGAATCATAATAAATACTAGATATTTAATTATTTTCACACTTTTTGAAATCAAATATTTTTATTCAAATACGCGTTGTTTTAAAAAAAAAAAAT
>JAIPRM010012697.1:0-11940 GCA_025469315.1 Stegophylla sp. TES_Ste_2020 | reverse complement strand
AAATAATATTTATACTTTATGTTATTATTTTTGTTTTTATATTTAATAATTTGTTATTATGTTTAATATTATGAGTTAGTAGGTTAACTAATATCTAATTTTTGTAAAATAATGAAAATAAAAATTTCATTAGTTGTATGAATATACGTATATGTACTTATATAGTTATTTTGTATAATTTATTTGTATAGTGGTCAAAAAAATATATATATATCAAAATTATGTTTTAAGGGGAATATGAATTTTGAAAATATACAAGGGGGGGGAGTGAGATTTTTGAAAAATTACAAGAAGGGAATAGAATAAAAAAGATTGGGAACCAATGTTATACTTTTTGCTTTGTGTGAAACTATAACGCGCGTATAAGTTAGATACAGGCATAATACAGCCATTTTGTTTTTAATTCGATCGGACACTTTTATTTCTCAAACTTTTACCTCGTAAATAATAGATTTTCTTCGATTCCATTCCCAGTGTAACTGTTTATTTCGCGTTGTAATGATTAAATTTTACAAAATAATATTGATAGATTCGATATTCTTCTATTCGCTTAACCCGTAAACATTGTATATAGGTCCACGTGTTCGTTCAACACTTACTTGTGCGCAATTTATGATTTTAAATAATAAGCTATAAAGAGATATAGGTAGGTCTTACCTTTGTCTTACCATGGTAATTGAAAATCACGTGAATTATGTTGTCACTTGTCAGTTTGTACATTATAATATCTACATATGTATATATTATATTATACGCTTAGAAAACTTTGTTCGTGCATAATATATTATACGTCTCGTGAGAGATTATAAGTCCTCTACTCGCTCAAAGGCATTACTACCACCTATTATTTCCCTGTTGTTCGGGTTAACTTTGAATGAGAATTACGCCGTAAGAAATAGAGATCGTTATTGTTTTTGTCATTATCTTTACAAAACGTCGCGTGGCTTATTTCTCTCTGTGTTGCGTATAATACAGTGTGCTAGCCATACCGTACCTGTCGTTCTCATCGTATAATATTCTTCTTTAAGTAATAATTGTCTGTGTGTTATTCAAAAACTTATTAATTTCATCTATTGATCGTGTATTTATTATTATCTGCGCCAAACAAATGAAAAATAATAATTATTATGCAAATCCACTCGCGTTATTTGCAAGAAAAAGTAACCTAACCAAGTCGTAATAAACGTATTTTTCCTACTATTTCTCGTTTATTACTTACATTATTTACATATAGATTTTATCATAAACGTCCATCTCGTACAAAGCGACTTGAACGGCGTTATTTTTTATTTTTTACGATTTCGCTACATTTATATGTCGTACATTGAAACAAACAATGTGTAGTCACAATATAATTATTAAGTGCACACTTTAATCGGTTTAATTGATTCCTATTTTCACTTTATATCATAAAAATTTTCATTTTGTACATTACAATTGTTGTACGTACATTAACAGTTTTAAGACCTATTATTATAGGTACTCTCCGACGATAACTATAGAGATGTTTAGTGTGCAGTCGCTGACTACTTATCCACACATTAATTTTTTTTCCGCTTTTCTTTATAGTAAAGTAAAGTATAGACAAGAAAGCCGAACATACTTCGCACCACGGACACATTTCGTTCTCGGGGTCAGATACTCTAGTGGGTGTGTTGAACATGACGACTATTATTGTTCTTTATATTATTAACTTCGTTCAAAATCGTCTAATTGAAAAAATGATTTATCGTTCCTTTAAAATTCTACACACTCACCAAGAGTATCTGATCCGAGGAACGAAGAGTGTCCGTGGTGCGAATTATGTCCGACTTTCTTGTCTATACTTAACTTTATTTTACATTTTTAATTTTAATTTTAGATTCTATGTAAAGCGAAGAAGCTATTGGTGGTTTGACATTGAGGTTTATTTTTTTCTGTAAACACTTTTTCTTGTCGTTAATCTTATCCAAAAGTTTCTTTCGGCAACTTTATTAATCAAAATTAGCTCTACTACCTCAAATTTATGTAAAAACGATAAAACGTTAATTTGATTTTCATGAAATTGATTTTAGTACCTAATTTAATTGTAACTCCAAAACTTATAGTCTCAGAAACTTTAAATTTTCACCCATTATCAACAGTGATGTAAAACAGACTGAAACATTTTTAGATTCTGAGCGAAGCGGAGAAGCTTATAAATTTACAATGATGTTTACTTTTTTTTCTCCGTTTTGTAAACACTTTTGCGTACAAAAATATTCATCCAAGATCCTTGGTCAGCCACTTTTTGATTCAAACATTAGCTCTAAATGGTACTCTAAATACTTGGCATTTTTCAAAATTCGCATTATTTCAAAGAGTTTACATTTTTGATACAGGGGGGGGGGCCTGACACAACTCAGACCTCAGACATCTCCTGCTGGACCTCGACCTTGGCTTTGATTTCTCTCTCCCCCCACCCCGACACGATCTAGACCTCGCCCCCCTGATCTGGCGTCGACCTTAACCCTGATCTCCCCCCACCGCGACCGTCTTTGACCTTGTTCTCGACCCTAACCCATTACCCAAGACACTACCCCTTGCCCTTTACTCTCCCCCCTAGCCAACTACCAACCCTACCAATACCTTACCTATCCTGTAACCGTGGCAACCATGGTTACATTGTCAAAATTCTAAATTCAAACGATTATAGAGAAAAAAGTTGTCTTATGATTATTGATATTATTGTCGAGTTAATTAGACATATATGTGTGTGAGGTCATTTTAAAATTTCAAGTCTTAATATCAAGAATTAAAAATTTTATAACATAAAAGCTAACAAAAAATGAGAAATTTTCAAAATACCGTACTTGACTCAAAATTGATCAAATCTTTTTGATATTTTTATGAAATATTCTCGTAACTATTTTTAGTGGTTGGTGAATATTTCGAGTTCCTAGCTGCATTATTTTAGAAGTTATGTCAAAAAGTAATTTTCAATTTTACGGTAATTGCGGTAATTGCATATTTTGCCGTTTTTCGTCAATTTTTCGACAGTTTTTCCCCGTTTTTGGAAAAAGCATTGAGAAATTGGAAAAATGATCTCTTTAAGGTACCATCTGGTTACGATTCCGTTTCTATAGAGATACTGATCGAAACTTTTGGACAAGTATTTCTATACGAAAAAATGTTTCCAGAAAGAGAAAAAAAAGAAATAAACATCATTGTAAAAACATAAGCCTCTTCACTTCGTTCAGAATCTAAAATGTGCCTAAATACCTAACCTGAACTGCTTTTGTTTTTCATTTTTTTTTTTTTTTAGAGTAAAATTTAATAATAGTTTTTTTTTTTTTTTACTTTTTCTGGATATTTACTTAAAATGTCTTATTTATTTTGTCTCAAAATCCGAGCCCTACACGTAAAATAAATTTTTTTGTTTCAATCAAAACCACATAAAACTTTTAATTGCACTAATTAATGCACTCGTGACGAACGATTTTTTGGAAAGTTCGTCTTTGAAAATCGTCGATCAGTATTATAGTACTGAATTACTACATTTTTTTTAAGAAGTATCATTAATATGAGTCGGAATAAATAATAAATAAAATAAAAACATATATTATAATATATGTATATAAAAACATATGTCTTCGTGGTATACGATAGGAAAACGTTATACTGTTTTACAAATTTTTTATGGGAAGTATTTGCTTAGATTTTTCACCATTTCAACTATGAATATAGACGATGACTAACTGTATCATCATAAAGAGTGCGTTATCTCGACTTCCCACTCGCTGCTGGCCTCACCACCTATACGTTACAATGTGGAAGTAGTGACGTCATTCGAGAGTGGTAAGGTGCGCTTATTAGTGCCCATATTTTTTCCAGTGGTTTGCCGTTAACTTTCCAATCTCGTCAAAACTCGTCAATAACCTGTGCATACAATTTAAAAAATATAAACTATCGTGTATAATATTTTATGTGCTTAGCAATATAATAAAAAGTTTTGCCAACTCTGTGAATAATGTTTTTTTTTCGGTCGGTTATAGAAAATTATATACGAATATACGTAAATAATACAACATATTATAAATATATATAGACACACACATACATATTATCCATGTACATTTATGTGGTTATCAACTATAATAATGATCAATAGCGTACCAAGGGGTTTAAGCGATGACCTTTTTTTTTTTCATATAATGAAAACTTCAAAAGTCTCTAAAAATTTAATAAAATATGCTAACTTTTTGTTTGTACGGCTTTTGGCAATGGCGTCGATCCCCTATACCCGAGTATGGCGGCCGCTATAGTGGATTAAATAGGCAGGTGGTTGGTTATCATGTTGGTCCAATAACCCAGGTTCAGTATCTGAAAGCTTATATTATGACATATTTATTGATGACTTTATATGATGACACCACACATTACAGATATATAATTAGCATTAGCATAAGCAATACTAAATACGTGTTAAGCTCACTATGAATATTATACTATACCATAACCCTCTCACATGGATAGTGATTTTAAACTTTTATTTTTGATGAAAGGTTACTTGTTTACTTTATTTCATCCATGTGACCATCATGCACCATGCATAGTATTACAAGTTCTCTCACGTATAGTAGTACAAACGTTAAAAACCAATAACACAATATGATAGGAATAATTTCAAGTTGTTCTTAGTGACATTCACTAATATCATAAACTAATAATAATAAATATAAGGTTTGGTGTCATTCATATTCTCTCGTTTATTATTCTACTTTAATACATATATAAACCACTGTAGTGGTGAGGTTAAGTAAAATTATAATAATAGGAAACAAATTATTTTTGTAGGTACCACCATAGAGTACCATGAGACCTATCTGTTATCTGCGTTTATGATATATAGTATGTTATACACTTGTAAAATGTACAAAATATAAATTATAAAGAAAATAAGTGATGTAGATAATAATTATTTTATATTAAGCCTTTATAAAGCTTTACGGTGTGTGAAAATGAAAAAAGAAATTAATTGGTCAGCTTAAATTTTGGCTCCAATATTAAAAAAAAAAAAAAATACAATAACGTCCCTATGTAAAATTAAGTATAAATGAAGGTTTCAACAATATTCATTAGCGTTTCAAGAGGACTACATGAAAAACAATAAAATGTTCTAAGAAAATATTTATTTGCAAACTTAAAATAAATCATACAAAATATATACCTTTATTAGAGATCTAAGCACCAAAATTTTTCTAAAAACTAGGTTTACAAAATGGTTATTTTGGATTATTTCGTTAACTGTAGTATAAAATTTGAAACTTGAAAATTTGGACCGAAAAAAAAAAAAAGTTAAAAGTGTTTAATAAAATTATAGTTATTGTCTTTGACAAATAGTACTGGGATTTCCTGTGTATTTTTTTTTTTTTAAATGTTTTTTTAATGTGATATATTTGCCTTTGTCCCCCGGTGCCTCTAATTCATTTAATGCCACCACGCAGGATATGAAAACACGGCCGTGTCACGTGAAAACATAATATTACACAGTGGACTACAATACTGTGTGTTTATATATATATTATGTAGGGAAAAGCTCCGTGGCCTCGCACTGTCTTCGGTGGTGGTGCTGAAATGAAGCGTGGCGCCCGGATCGATTTTCATACGTTTTTAGTCTGTGAAATATTTTGGACGCGTCTTGCGAACACACATATATATATATGTATATATTTAAGATATACGTATACACGTACACACGCAGCATCACGACAACGATCTGTTCGGAAAGCCATCGCGTCACGGACAATATGTGTATTCAAGTGTGTGTGTGTGTGTGTGTGTGTTGTACACGGCGTACGTCTTCTAATGACTAATGTCATGATAAACGGCCTTTCCTGGTCGAGCACGCGTGCCGTCAACGTGCGGAAATGTACTTCCGGTGCGACAATCGCGACGACGGGGTTTCATCACGCGAGTCCCCGCGGTCTCTCGCTTCGAGTGTTATTATACAGGGTAGTGGGGTGGCCAACATGAACGTGCTTACGAGCCGCACAGATAAATACAATTTTGTATTAAAGAGTCAAAAAAGTCTTTTAAATCCATTTTTAGTAAATACTATTGAAAGAAGATTCACAGTATCAATCGCATTGTAATAATTAAGTCACCTCATAGAATAGAAATTTTAGAATTATTAGATGATGATGTTAAAAGGTTTTAATAGAATTGTCACTCTGTTGTGGATTTTTGTAAGCACGTCCCTATGTTGAAGAACCCAAAATTAATAACTGTGTACGAAATTTAAAATCAATTTTCGGAATGACATAATATTCCTGTGAATCACTTTATTGGACAGACTTTATTGAAATACCATTCAAATTTAACAAACGACCATCTTAAAGAATAACCATGAGCCAATCTCACCTGTCAATAATGAAACCAGATACAATAAGAAGCTCGTGAAAATAAGATATACGAAAAAATACATCATCTGAAAAATAATGTTTATTTGCATATAATTTATGTAAAAACATAAATTTGTATGAAAAAATCTTATTTTTATTTTTAAATTCTAACTTAATGCTGCACTTAAGACCAGAATTTACAATTAAAATATTGTGATCGATAAAAAATTGTCATAATGTATTGAAATAAGATTACAGCTGTTGTTTTAGAAAATAAAATTCAAGTCACGTGTGACCATAAAGAGGGCCGCATGCGCCTCTCGAGCCATGATTTGGCCACCCCTGTTATGTGGTATAATATGCGCGTTGACTACCACCGACTGATCGACGACACCGTGTGAGACGACATCCCAAACTGAAGACGATTTCATTTTGTTATATAATTAATACGTTTTACAAACAATTTCATTAGCGTTCAGATTTATTTAAAACATTGGATTTTAATAATTTATAATGCCAGGACTAGGATTTTAATGGCCTAAACAAATCTCTACATCTACTATAAGGTCTACCTATTATTACACGGTTAGATTATTACTTCATATTGTTAATGTAATAATAGGTAGATCTTACACTGGATGTGAAATCTCTACATAGTTTTCATTTAAAACAATAATCTGTTTTGAATTCTTCAAGATTTTTTTTTTTTTTTTGTCGTCCCAACCGTAATCAACCAATTGACATTCAGTAAAAGCTCAACGAGTTACGAAATACAATAAGCTTTTGATTGAGTATGTGAGCATAATGTTTGAATACTGCTATCAGCTTTTTCGGATACAGACCAGCATCCGAAATAAATGGGGCGTAAAACGTTGTCACACCGTAAAACATTTAACTATATTTATCAAACTTAAATCGCAAGATCGATGGTGTAGGCAAAAATTAACATAAATCAGATCAGTGTTTTCAGGTCGTAAAACACTAATGATTGTATTGCGTTTGTGACAATATTACCATGCGTACGATCAGGTGTTTCATCAATAATTTTGACCGATTATAGTGACACACATTTTACCATATTATACTCGTAACGTTCAAATGACAAAACGACTGCGAATATTCGGTATATTTAATTTGTTAAATGGAATATTCGCTTTAAAAACGCATTGTACATAATGTGTCAGTCATAAAATCAGACTTACTGATCAATTTTTAATTTAAAGAGCTATATTATTTTATTTTTAATTTTTTAATTTTAAAAATTCTATTAGTCGAACAAATGTGATTATTTCCATATAAAAATACAATAGTACAAAATAACTGATTATAAAATTTGTATTAAAGTAAATAGAGAGAATCGCATAATATCATACATTGATAGAACCCAAAATGCGACGATAGTGCGACCTATAATTAAAATTCTCACGCACAGTTTGACCGAATTTCCTAAATAAGTCGAGTTCACAATATTCGACGGCGCGTGAAAACAAAATGGCGCAAACGAAATATTAAGACTCACTGTGAGAAGTCACATGTGTCACGTAAAGTTGTATCTATTGTGTGTTGTATAGTGTTGTTCCAAATTGTCAAGTATTGAATGTGTACGAAATAAAGCCAACAGAATTATTCTGTAAAAGTGATACCGATAATATACACAGATGTATGTAAATGCGTAGCATTCAAAACACTATAGGTTCGTTTATTTTATTTATTTTTTCTGTGTACAACTTTTCGTTTGGAAATACTTGTCCAAAAGTTTCGATCAGTACTTTTTTGAAACCGGATTTGCCTCTTGATTGTACTTTAGAGAGGTCATTTTTTTAATTTCTCAATTCTTCAATTTTTTTTTTAGAAAAAACTACCCAAAATTTGACAAAAACGACTCGAAAACCATCATTTTTTGATCCAAACTATATGAAAATTTAAACATAGATAGAAAATCATATAAGACAGATTTTGACGCAAAAAAATTTTGAAAACGTGAAAAAAAAATTTTGGACATTTTTCTAACATTTTTTTTTTATTAACTTCCTTCGTTCAGAATCGTTTTATTGAAGAAATGATTTATAGTGTTTTTCAAATTCGATACACCCGTCAAGAAAATCCCACCCGTGGCCGTCGTGCGAAGTATGTTCGGCTTTTTTTTTTATGTATTTAACCAAGTTTTCGGGTAGTTAAAGCGGTCGAAAAGTCTCGTATACGTTCCCTTGAATCTTTAGAAATTTGAATTAAACTTGAGAAATTTTCAAAAAATAAAATTTACACCATAAATCGTGTGATAGTTTTACGAAATAGAATTTGATTTGCTTTGTATTAACTCGGAAAATCGTGATGCTTCACAGTAAACGTTAATTTTCTCTCCTGCTGTTCAGACGTGAGGTTAAGGTTCTAAACAGTTATCACTCGTTTAAAGCTCCCGTCTGACCTCTGGGGGGCAGTGGGCGTAACATACCGTGTAAGGGATCTGCATCTATATACACGTGAAAATTACCGTTGCTCAATTACAGCTCATTTGCAGCTTGCGGATAATACAAAAATGTTCGATAAATGTCTGCTTTCAGTGCAGGGCGTATTCGGGGGGTAAGGATACTGGGGGCGAGTGCCACCCCTGTCACTAGAAAAAAAAAAGAAAATTAAACTTACAGTAGTTTCACAAGCATCATAAATGATATTATCAATATTTTTTATGTTAAATCTGTTGAGACGAAATTAAAATACAAAAATAAATTGTAATTATTACTATTATATAACAAAAAATCAATATACCTTTACAGAGTTTATTCCTAAAAATAAAACAAAGTCTCTGACAATGTCCACACTTACCACAGTAGTTAGTCCCACTAAGAAGTAAATTAAAATAACAAACTATACAGAAATTATTATTATAATACATATTATATTACTCCTTATATTATACACTCTACAGTTGTAACTTACAAGTCGTAACCGAACGATAACAAGCTACACTATAACAATTTATTTCGATTTTCATTTTGTAAGATACATCGAGTATTCATAATAATTTCTGATATCGATTTAGTAACCTTTCATTCTGCACATTCAGGGTTACAAAAAATTAAATGTAACAAAATAAACTGTTAAAGCATATTTTTTTAACAACATCTATTTTCATTTTTTTTTTTTACATGGTTTAAACTATAAGCAGCTTTTTTTTAAATAATCCTATTTTCGTCTTAAGTCGATTATGGTTTATAACAACAAAATTTAAACATTTTTAATTTTAAATCCTTGAATAATAAACTTTTAAGCGTTTAAGTGCAAATCGTTTAAAACAAAACCACTTGTTACACTTTTTAAACATTTAAAACAAAACCACTTATTTAAAACACTTAGTTGGACACACGTGTTCAACGATTAGACTTTTCATTTTTTTTTTTTTTTTTTATATATATTATGACGTATAAGAGGCTACTATTTGTTAAAAATAATTGTTTTTTAGACTACTGAAAAGTAAAACAAAACTGTTCGAACTTGGTTTGGCGGGTTTTAATTTTAAAAATATATTTTAATTAATTTAAGAGTTTATTGTATTTTAATAGCGACTAATTTAAATATTCTGAAAGTTGATAGTTAGATGATGAAACAGAAAATAAAAAAATGTGATGTTTTCCTTCATTGATAGCACAACTAAAAAAAAAATAGATAATATTTAAAATAGCATTGAATCAAAAAAACTCTTTAATTAATCACAATCTGTTTAATAAAATTAAAATCCGTCCAAACGCCTACGAAATAGTCTTGCCTTTCGGTTCAAAATTTTAAATATTTTTTTTTTTTTTTTGTAATTATTAATATTGTTTCTGCGTGTACATGCTGAGTAGTAGTGAGTTGACGGCGAATAGTTACTACAAAATATAAATCGACTGATCCGCCCGCCCGACCAGTTATTGCAGTATTGGCTTATGTGCTTCCACTCACTCAGGTATTATATAAAACAATTATTTAAATAAATACCAGATCTCTGCCTTTGCCTTTAGTGACTATTTGACCCGAGGCGTTCTAAGCAGAGATGATACGCCGTTTCGTTTTCTCATTTTCATCTCGGGCCTGCAGTCATGCCCATTGTTAGTTTACCCGCCTCGTCTGTGTGTATATTCAGATCTTAAAACAACGCGCTTTCTTTCTCCACCATGCACGATAAACCTACATAAATATTAATCACGATATCTCGGTACATGCAGTTGTTTTCTTTTCATTTACATCCGCCGCCGTAAAATTACTTAATGTCTGTTAATTGAGAAATTAGCAATTAATTATGTTGCAGCGGGTAAATAATGAACTCGTTATTATTTGTCTTCCTATCCAATACACAATATTATACAGTTTAAATAGTCGTGTATAGCATAATATACTGTGTATTATTATCTTAGATAATAATATGTAATAATAAATACTTGCAGCAGTAAAATAATAATATTATCTAAAGTCTTTTTTCACGCTCCTATAAAATTATTATTACCTAAATAAAACTTACATAATCGCCAGAAAAATATATTATAACATTTTTTTTTATATAATCAACTTAATGTCAAGTTTGTAAAACCTATGATTACTGATTAATGACTTATTACGAATGTCATACAATATACTTGTTTCGTTTATTTTTTGTTATTGTTGCGAATTCTAATATTTTTTTTTACATCAATTCGTCGGTATTATGTTAGCCACTTCACAACTTCGAGTACTTCAATAACAACCATATATATATATATATACCATATACCACATACACCACAGACAAACAATGGTCAATAAATAACTAATTCACTTGATTCAATAAATTTAACAATAAATTAATAAAACACAATCTATACTAGATTATATTCGAGGTTGATCAACGTTGTTATTAACGTGTTCAACGAATATTAATAATTTGAAATATCTAATATTGACTACAATTTTATTTTAAACTGTCATGCAGAATTTGGAAAAACAAGCCGCCCTATCGATGATTTTAGACGGCAATGTTAGTTTATACTTTATTTACTACAACTTCAGATTTTATGAAAAAAATTAACTTGTTATCTCTAAAATTTGTTACTTAAAATTTAAGATTTATTAAACTAAACAATTTTGTTTGTGTTTTTTCAGATAATAACTGCATAATAAATTTAAAATCATCAAGATTAAATTTATTGTATAAGTAGATTTTAATAAAACTATTGTCTCCACAAGAAGCCTAGCTTCCACAGACAATCGTTTTATATTATTCCTATATTTTATCTGTAACATAAGTATTAATTGTACTTATATATAATAATATACCTAAATATAATTTAGGGGTCTTCAAGGATGTCGATACAATATCGGCAACTATATATCGATACCTAATAAAAATATTGATGATTTTCGATATTGTCACATGCATTTTAGATTCTGAACAAAGTGAAGAAGCTAGTGTTTTTACAATGATGTTTATTTATTTTTTTTTTTATTTATTTATTTTTTTTTTTTCTGTTAACACTTTTTCGTATAGAAATACTTGTCCAAAAGTTTCGATCAATAACTTTTTGAAACCGGATTCGCCTCTAGATTGTACTTTAGAGAGGTCATTTTT
>JAIPRM010012696.1:0-11940 GCA_025469315.1 Stegophylla sp. TES_Ste_2020 | reverse complement strand
TTTTTTGGAAAAAACTACCCAAAATTTGACAAAAACTACTCGAAAACCATAATTTTTTGATCAGAATTTTATGAAAATTTAAACATAGATAGAAAATCCTATAAAAAAGATTTTGGCGCGAGAAAATATTGAAAATGTGAAAAAAAATTTTGGCCATTTTTCTAACATTTTTTTTTTTTATATAAACTTCCCTCGTTCAGAATCGTTTTATTGAAGAAATGATTTATCGTTTCTTTAAAATTTAATACGCCCGTCAAGAGAATACCACCCGTCGTGCGAAGTACCACTAATCGTGCGAAGTATATCCGGCTTTTTTTCCTTTTCTTTGATTTTTTCTCATTAAATTATTCCCCTTTTCTTAATTTATTTAATAATAAAAAAAAAAAGTAAAGTTAAAATATGAAAACCGGACATACTTTGCACCACAGATATTTTTCGCTCTTCCGGTCAGATACTCTTAGCGGTGTGTTGAAAATGATGACTATTATTGTATTATTGTTCTTTATATTAATAACTTTCTCCGTTCAGAATCGTCTTATTGAAGAAATGATTTATCGTTTCTTTAAAATTCTACATATCCACCAAGAGTATCTGATCTGTGGAGCGAAGAATATTCGTGGTGCGAAGTATGTCAGGCTTTTTATTTATATAAAAAACAAGTTTTAACTGAATTAATTAATGAACTGTACATAATTTTTACATCAAGGGATTACCATTAATGCAGACGATATTATCAAATTATGAAAATAGAATTGTTGAATGATGAAAAATAATAATTCAACATATATTTTTATTATTTTAGTACATATTTTGAACACATAGACAAATAATGTATACAGAGATTAATCGTGTGTATCACTGCTTATAATAAAATAATATATCGGAGTCTGGGAGGGATCCAGACCCCCTGGACTCTCCCTGTAAATCCCCTGTAAATCCCTGTATTTTTTTACAACTTGAGCACTGGGTTAATTGATTACATTTTACAAGCATTCAACGTAGATATCAATCAATCGGATAATAAATTAATTAATGGATTGTATTTTCCTGAATGATTACTACATATCTTTAGCTATCATGTCTATTGTACATCAGCAACTATTACCTTAATTATTATTGAAAATAGGAACTACGCCACCATGGTTACTATAATTATATGAGTGAATAGTTACCATATGTCTTAGCCATAGTTTCATATTATGTTTATGAGTATTCAAAAATATTTTGTGAGCAATAAAATTTTTAAAGTTTTACTTTTAATAGTAAATAAATAAAAATTCCTCTCACTCTCAAACATTTAGACATTGCTAAAATTTACGTCTAAAACAAAACGAAAAAAATAAAAAAGCTGGACGTACTTCACACCATGGTTGTTCTTCGCTCATCAAGTGGGATAATCTTGGTGGATGTATTACATTTTAAAGAAACGATAAATCATTTTTTGAACAAAACGATTCTGAGTAGAGGTTCAATTAATATACAAAAATAATAATTGTAGATTAGTTTATATTTAAAAAATATTGTATAATAATATCGGGTACTCTCCATAATTGTGTAAGTATGTGTGCGAGCGAGTATGCGTGCGTGCGGGTGTGTGTGAGGTAATAAATGTCTTTAAAAAATGAAAAAAACAGTAAAAACATATTTTTATAAATTTATAAATGGTCAACATTTCTGTAGTTACTAGTTAGAGTAATTGGCATTTTGGTGTTTTTATGGGAATATTAGATTTTGAGCTATTTATAGATATTACTATATTGTTCATTAATACGGTTGACTTAAATTCTATATTTTTTTCCAATGTTAGGTAATAGTTCAATACTATTAATTAATAACAAAGCAATTCATGTCTATTTTTATTTGCAGTAAATTATTTATAGAATTTAATATATTTTATAGTCATTTTTCCTATTTTTTTTCAATAAAACCTTGTAAAATTATTTGTCTGTAAAAAAATTTTTTACTACAAAATATTCATAATGTAATGTATTATGTGCATTTAAGTGTGGGGTTTTATGTAAAACTAATGAATTCTATCAAAATGCTAACTTTAAATAGTAATAAAAAAAAAGTTAGCTTACGATTTTCGAGATTTTTTCAGTATTGTTGGTAAATTATATGAGTATGTTTGTACTAAATTTTCAGATCCTAAAATCCATACATTAAAATTTTATGAAATAAAAATTTACAAAAAATGAGAAATTTCCAATTTTTTCAAATTTATATACTTACCTCGAAATTTGTCAAAGTTTTTGAAATTTTTACGAGGTATGCTCGTGACTAATTTTAGTATTTAGTGAAAGTTTTAAGACTCTATCTCTATTATTTTGGAAATAATTATTAAATAATTATTTTGATTTCATGATAATATTTATTTTGGTATTTCCAGTAAATTTGACAGTACTTTTTTCGATTTTTTTCCAATGAAAACCTAATAAAACTTTTAATCATTTGTCCGTAAAAATTTCCTCTGACCAAAATACTCATCTTGTAATTTTTTATTTATATACAAAGTTTCGTAAAGATCGGACGTAACAATTATTTTTTACATGCGTTTAAGTGTGTAATTTTTAGTAAAACTAATGAATTCTACCAAAATGCCAACTCTAAAAGTTATAAAACAAAAACTTGATTTACGATTTTTGAGATTTCTTAGTATAACTGGTAATGCATATGATTATGTTTATATTAAATTTTCAGGTTTCAATATTGAGACATTAAAATTTTATGAAATAAAAACTTACAAAAACGAACAATTTCCAATATTTTCAGTATTCTGTGTTTACCTCAAAATTGGTCAAATATTTTTTTTAATAACATTTTTTTAAAAAAAAAATAATAATTTTTGTTTCTAATAAAATTTTAAAAATTGAATCTGTCAATCACATTTTTAAGTCACGTATTCATTTTTTTTTTATTTCAAGTCTAGTAAATTTTTAACTCAATAAATTATTTATAACTGTTTAAATCTAGAATTTTGACAAAACTGGTAACTTACATGAAAATTAATGGTTTTTTTTCAATCATTACTTTGTACAGTTTTAGAATTTTATATTTAATTCTAAATTATTTTGTTATATAACATTCCTTTACACTGCCGTCTATTAAAATCATGTCTTGGAAGAATTATTTCGTACAAGCCTTTAAATTTATAATTATAGCTTAGATGTCTGTTAATACAAAAGAACGGCAGATTTATTTTCATTATTAGGTATTTCATAAAATTTCCAATAAATTTTTTTGAATGTTGAACATTTTATAGATGATTCATGTATTATTTAATATTATATTCTTATAAATACCTATACCAATTTAAATTTAAATAAGTTTAAAAAGTAATAATATTGTAAAATTGATCAAATTCAAGGATAATTTTCAACATTAAATTAAAATTTTGAAATCAATCAGAATGGCTCTTGAATGGAGTCATTTGAATTTGTGACTTTATTGTTTTCGATTCTAAGGAAAGTGAAGAGTGTGCTGCTTTTGTATTTTATTTTACTCATGTGTTTTTTGTATCTATAAGGTTGTGTTCACCACAATTATATATAAACAGTTTCTAACTTAAAAATTTTTGTCATCGTAAGAAAAAAAACAGAAAACTGAGTAAAAATGGTTGAAATATGTATTCTAATATAGATTTTCATGAATCAATTTTAATTATTTAGTTGTTATTCTAATAATATTGATTCTAGAAACTTGTGATTTTTGTCAATTATGAATAACTAATAAAATAGAGTAATACAGATTAAATTATATTCTCAAAGTATTTGAACCGCTTTTGGTCAATGGTTTTTATAATGAAATTTGAAAATATTAGAAAAATCTAGTTTTTTATAAGTATATATCTTATACAATTTAAGACCTGAAAAAAATTGAAATCTTACTGTTTTTTATACATCTATTGAAAATGGAAGTTTAGAATTTTGTTGAAACAGGTTATTTCACTTAAAATATCCAATTTATTCCATCAAAATCTTGTACAACTTTATCTTGAAAAAGTTCACCAAAATATTGTTCATTTATTTTTCTATATCTTGGTAAAAAATTTCATAAAGATTGGCTAAACGTATTGATTTTTACAGACGTTTTAAATGGATATAAGTCGTAATGAAAAACAACAGATTTATTTTCGTTATGATTTCATAACGTTTTATATTGTATTAATCTTACTACAATGGTTACTTTATACAATCTTAATCCTACTATTATATCTTTTGAACTATTTAATATATTTACATTTTTATTGAAAATTCATTTAGTCAAGATTTAATAACAAGAATTGTACATGTCAAAATAGGTATGTAAAATTGATCACTTTCATGCGTAACCAAATCGACATGGATTATTCAGTTATCATTCCAATATTGAAAGTGCTTAAAATTTGAATGGATACCAGTTCATAGGCGGAGGTAGGAGGATGCTTGTGTGCTTAGCTCCTTAAATTCACTAAAATCTCCACAAGATATCTTATTTGCAGCTTAAGGTTGATAAAATTAGAGGAGACTAAATCAAACAAATTATTGCTCGTTCTAAAAATTGATAAAGGTTTAGCACATAGTTAGGAAAACATTGGTTTTGGTATTAAGTATGTAATTTTCTAAAATTGTATATTGCTCAAAATTATTGTAATAGTTAACTAATATTGACTTTCTCTAAAAATGTTTTAACCAATAACCCAAAACAACATTTTTCATTTACCAGTTTACTTACCAAATCAAAAATTTTAGAAATTTGTTTGGGTTTTCATAACTGTAGATCTAAACTAACAATTTTTAAAAACCATTTTTAAAACCAAAACTATTAAAGCTATCATAGAACTCAAGTTCTGCCGCGTATAAAACGAGACTAATCAATCATTAACTATGTTTTTAATTCAAAAGTAATACTATATAATATTATGTTAGGTATACGTCATATGGTACAAATTGATATTATTATAATTTTTTTTAATCAATTACTTTTACACATTTTGTTTTGAGTATTTTAAAGTAAATACAGTTTTATGTTCCCATTACTCGTTTGAATTCGAATATAAAAAGCTCAATAAATTAACTCAAGTTATATTTTTGTATGATTTTTATTTCTCAGTGAAAAAACTATTTTACTATAGTGTTGTTATACGAAGTGTTAGTATTGTTTAATGTGTTTTACATTTTGACATTTTCATAAAATATCTAAAAATTCAATATTAAATGCATTAGAAGTTTGTGAGTAATATCATATCACATATATTCAATTATTTTACATAAAATAACAGTAATTTCTTAAAATGTTTATATTAATAAACATATGTTTATATTTAATGTATATATTTATATGTTTATATGTCAATACTTTTACGGCTTATAGTATAATTTTTTACACAATAATTTTTAATTCATAATATTAATATAATAAATGTATGTAATTTGTATTTTTTACACGACTAAGTACGTATAATAATTATTTTAATTTGTTTAGCGTATATATTTAGATTTCAATAAATTAATTGTTACATTAAATTATGTTCAGGTCATGGATTCTCTAAAATCGAATATAGAATCGATTTACCGGAAATTGGCTGAGTGTAAATCGGAAATGCATAAGTTTTTAGACCAATCAAGTGATCGTATGATGAAGTAACTTAAAGCTGTACGAAAATCAGTGAAAAGTCGCAATGTGATTTTCTTTTAATTATAACTTACTAGTAATGTATCTAATATTAGATTAAAGAATTCCAAGAATATTGGTAATTTGTTATACATATATATATATATATATATTGTTTTTTTGTTAACTATTTCTACACGAAATAATGCTTGGATCAGTACTTTTAGTATATGTTTCCGTTATAAAATTGATATAGCATGGTACTATAAAAATATATTTTTTCAAAATTTTTCTTATTAGTTTTCCAAAAAAAAAAAGGAAAAATTATTGAAAATTTAGTAAAGTTGTTTAGTATATTTCGTAAAATAGATTTTTCTTTTCCTTCCCTCTTCCCAACAATTTTTTATTTTTTAGTCTTATCTAGAATATATAATAAAGCTGGTGAATATTAAAATTAGCCTGTTAATGTCAACATTATTCACGCGTTTTGACTAATGTTATAATTTCGTACTTTTGCCTCTATTATACGATTTATAAAAGTGGATAATGTTAAGATTAGCCGCGCAATATAACATGAGCTAAACTCATTTGGCTAATGTTGAAATGACATTATCCAGACAAAGTAAAATAACTTAATGCTCCTTATTTTTCATTAGTGGAACGTAATACACATGGTCATACACATGATACTTTTTTCCGTAATAGGAATTTAATAGTACTATAATGTTATGTTGACTCGGAAGGTGTTTTAATTTTTAATCAAAATGAATCTAATCGAAATCTCGATTTCCTTAATGGTCTATAATAGGCTGTGATGAATAATTTGAGTTTAAGTACTCAAAGGTCCGTGCACCGATACACATGGCAAGGGCAATATGCACACAATAACCAGATAATCGTCACATTATTATAAGCCAAAAATTTAGTAAGTCGTATGACAGCTCTTGGTCGAGCAATATCGGTGATTATGATTTCTATTCGACTTTTTTCGAAGCGTTGAAGCGGCGTTCATCGTTTCTACAAGCGTGATTAGTTTGATGTCAACGGACGAACGTTGAGTATTCAACCAGTGAAATGTAAAATTGACTTAAAAAGACGACCTTATAAAAAAAAAAAAAAAAAAATTGAGCTATTTTTTTTGCTAATTCTTATTCTAATATGTCCTAGATGTCAAGTTTCAAGTGCAACTCAAAAATTAAATTAAATACCTATATAATTGAAAAAATTCCAATTTAGTTTTCAAATTGTTTTAAGTTCATGTTCATTATACATTTTCAACTGTAATTTTGGAATAACGATAAGTATAACAAAAAAAGTACTTTATTTATATTTTTATAAATAATTTAAATAGTAGTAAATATAATAAAACTTAAAATCATCTACGTTGTAATGCATTAAGAGAAATGTGGATTGTTTTTATATTTGTCTTCCTTTTTACTTCAATTTTGAGTATATAAGTGTAAAATAAAGGACATTTACGTTTTGGCCCGCGAATTTTTTTTGTTTTAAATATTTGGCCCGTAGTTAGTTCGAGTTTGAGACCACTGATCTAAATGTTTAATATGAAAATTACTATTGTTTCATACTATCTAATTCAGTATTCTCAGGTTATAATATTTTATATTTATTATTATTTTTTTTTTAAAAAAATCATATTATTTAAAAATGTAACATTTAAAATATATTACGTAGGTAAGTGTGAACAAATTATTATTATTTTACACAAATACAAACTCGAGGTATAATATCACAAATCGTCAAAATACAATGTCAATATTATCATATAGGAATATTATGAGAAAGACTGGAGACTTACAGAAGTTTGCAAGTGTTTAAATAATCATTCAAAATATGGCTAGTTAATAAAGAAATTTGGTTCATAAGAAGTTTTATAGAATGTTTTTATTTTTAATATGTTGTGGTTCTCTGCTCAAACCATTGTTCATAAAAGATTGCAACAGAGAAATCAGAATGTGTGGGTTTTAATATTGTAATTTTTTTTTTTATATAAGAAACCACTTCTTGGTTAGTATATAATGTGTCCAACCAATTGACCTAAAAACTCAATTGATCAGAAATTTCTTCAAACAGATTCATTTTTAATTTCTTCGTAGTTTTTTTGAAGCGTAAAGAAGAAATAAGACCAAAAGTTGTAAAATACCAACTTATAACCAATATTAAAATTATTATAAGCTATTAATTAGTATTATTATGTAGATGGATAGATTATATATAGATGGTTAACATTTCTAAAAAAATTCGCTTACTTTTAGGACAAAAAATCAATTTTTAAATATTGGAATTGTTATTTTTTTTTTAAAAAAAAAGTTTTTCCAATCAATTATTATGTTTTGGGTAATAATATGGAACGTCTATAATATTTGGGAAAATGATTTACTTGAAAATAAAAATTTTCAAAACAATTTTCCTGAAAATAAAGTTTGTAAAAATAATAAAATGGAACGCTTATTTAATGAAAAATTATCGCCTGGAAAATATTTATGAGGAAAATATAATTATGGAACTCTAAATGACCAAAAAGCTAAAAATCTGGAATAAACTTTATTTCTCGGAAAATTATTATTCAAAAATTATGATCTAGAAAATTATTTTTTCAAAAATGTATTTTCAGAAAAAACTTTACTTTTTTTTAGATAAAATATATTCATTTTTTGGACATAAGACATCATTTATATCAAACATACTATTTACGGTAGTTTTTTCTTACACTTAGAAAAACTATTGACATTATTTAGACAAATAACCGTATTTAAGCATTAAGTTTTAATGTTGCAAAATATTTGCAAAATTATTATTTCATGATACCAATACTTCCACTATAAAATTCAATTTTAAATTCTTTTCATAGGTACATTATCTTTACCCACGTCTCCGATGACAAATTATAGAGAAATCAAATAAAAAGTAGATTATTTTCGACTATTATGACTTTGAATCGCCTACATCAAAACTGAAAAAAATATAATAATAAGAGCATTCTTACAATTCGTACATGGTTCGATTACTGACTTAAATTTGGATAGAGTATAAAAGAAAAATGTGATTGGCAACGTGTCTGGTAAAACAGAAAGACTTCCGGGTTAATTCGCACGTGATGAGGAGTAAATAATGAAATTCTTAAAGTGCAATCAAGTGTCAATGTCAGCCAATTTAAGGGGCAGGACCGGCGGCTTAAAATAAAACGGCACCCTAGGCAAGTATTTAATTTAATGTCACTTTTAAAACATAATAAGCTTTCGATATCTTTTCAAAAATTATGTTTTGTTACTTAAAAAAGTAATTACAATGCGATTTTTGTACCCTGAAATATGTCACGTAGTACGTAGAAATATGTCATCTGATTTTGGTTGACATCAAAATCAATTCCATACATAAATCTTCACAAATGTTTAAGTGATAACTGATAACATCATAACAGTGAAATATAAATATTCGCCTTATTGCTGTATGTATTGAACTTTCAATTTTTAGAAAAAAAAAAAACTGGGTCTTTCTCTATTATATGCCACCAATTTTTGTTTGAAAATTATTTTCCCAGTATTTGGTTTATTTAGGTTTTTTAAATGTTTTAATTAACCCTGATAGGGACCACTATAAAGGATATACATTAGAAAAACCATCACTATTCTCCCTCCCCCCCCAAAAAAAAACTAATATTTTTCGTAAATCATGGACCCATACTTATTTGCACCTATCATAATAGGGTCGCCATAAAAATGTATGCACTGACAGGAACATCTACCAATAATTTCAAACACTTTTTCAGAAACTGTTTTTTATAACAAATTAAATATTAATTATACAGAGTTCATACTCACTTATTTTATAGTAGATGTGTGACAGTGATTGATTAGTGATTTTAACATACATACTGATAAATATATTAATTTTTATGAAAAAATATCATTAATTTAAGTAGTTCTGAGTATTTCTATTTCATATATGGTTGAGTATGAGCGATTAAATTATAATATATATATATATTAATGAACGAATACAAAAATAAACAAAAATTTAAATAAAACAAATTGTTAAATTTTAAATGATTTTATTTGATTAAATAAATTTATCAATTATAGTCATTATATTTTCGGAATTTTTGACCGGTTTAAGAAGCTTTAAAAACGTTATTTATAAACTTAAGAATTTTATTTACACTGTACTGGGACTTTCGCAGGGTCCGGTGGGACGACCAGGGATGAACTTATAAACGAGAGTGATATATACCGGTGAACCGGGATTTATGGCAACTCTACATTGTAAATCAATTTTATTACAGTTCAAGTCATAATATTATGGAATTTTATATCACCATATTTCACCATATTGTTTGATAATTAATAACAAGTTCCGTGTTATATGATAACGATAAAGTTCAAACATTACTATTCTTACTAAACTTATTCTTGTTATTTAGAGGTACAATTTAAAAATTTACAATCTCTCATTCACTGCACACTTCACGTAGAGTATGTACTAGTAACTGCGAGGCGTGAAATTTTGTAACGGGCGAGTAAATTATTTCACGTCGGCGTAGAATAAACTGTACGGTTCGTAACTTGTAATTATAGTAATTTGTACGAACAAACGTGTTACACTGTTACACAATATGTTGATTTAAGTTAATGGATAATATAAAAGCTGTGTTTTGTAATGAATAATATAATACTATGTGTTGCCGGTAGCTTAAGTTGTTCTAGTCTATTGATGGTGTCTCGTTGGTGCTGAACACATTTCCTAAGCCGTCTTAGTTCGCTAATACCCTCGGATTAGACTAAAAGTGATTGTAAATTACTACTATAAACAATATTCTGTTAAGATGGCAAAAGCTTTTACATCTTATTAGTTATAATTAGAGGTCGGATTTATATTCTCTTAAAATCCTTAAAATATGATGTTTTTATGTCACATAAAATAGGCAATATATTCTCTTAATATTCTTTTAAAATACCAAATATATGATGTTTTATGTCCTTAAATATACAAAATATTCTTTTAATTTAAAAAAAAAAATCAGTTTACATTTATTTTTATTAATTTGATTTTAAATATATTTAATTTAATTAATTTTACAATAACAATTAATTACTATATATTGTTCAATGTGTTCCGGTGTCATTTTAGTACGCCGGTTTGTAAGAATATTTTTGTAGATGCTGAAGGACCGTTCGACATCAACCGATGTCACTGGAGAATATTGCAAGTCAGCTACCATAGTCGGTGAATAATTTTCCGGAAGTTGTACTGTGTTATTTCCACTTAGAACTTGTCCAATATTTTTCAAAAATTTGTATCCTTTGTTTTTTTGTTGAAGTTGCAATATTTTTGTTTTTACTACTCCTCCTTTTTCTCCTGGTATCTGCTCAAGTTGTGTAAAAGTATTTTCGATAATATTTATCATATCAACTAAAGGAGTATTTGATTTTTCCAAACTTTTGATAGTTGTCACAATTTGAAGAAAATTAGTTTTAATAAAAATCAAATCATTTTTTACAGACTGTTGGTGTAACATATTTTTGCATTTTTCAATACTGACTGACGACTTTTCTTTACTTAATTTGTCTATAACATTTTTCAAACCCTCAAAATTATCGCAATTAAATACAGTGGCTTCCAGCCAAGTTCCCCACCTAGTTAATACGGGTTCTGGGGGTAATGGCACATTGGGCAATATTTCTTTGTACACCTGGACATGATATGGCGCTTTTAAAAATACTTTTTTTAGATTACTGATTAATTTGTTAACATTTGGAAACATTTCTCTGACCTTCTCTGCAACCCTGTTCATCATGTGAGCTACACACGTAACGTGAATTAAATTTGGGTAGAAAACTTTAAGTGTATCACCGGTTTTTGTCATATATGGAGCTGCATCCGATAACATTACCAACACTTTTTCGTCATTTCCACCCGAAGGCCATAATAATTTTAGTCCATCATTGATAAACCGAGCGACAGTGGAATGATTAGTTTTTTCCAAAACTTTGCATGTCAGGAGAAATGGGCGAGTCGGAGTATTTGATTTTAATATTCCCACCAGTAAATTTGCAACGTAACGACCGTTTGTATCTGTAGTTTCATCTACAGCAATCCAAATATTATTTTCACCAATTTCATTTTTAATTTTCGTTAAAGTATTATGATAGCACGGCTCGAGATAATTTTTACGTAACGCACTTCCATCTGGTATATGTTTGCCTGTGTATTTCTCTAAAAATGTACGAAATTGAGGAACTTGCATTTTATACCAAGGAATATTAGCTGCTACTAAGGCTAGACACAAATCTTTGTTAAAATCATTTAAGTTGTTTTCAATGGGAATAGCTT
>JAIPRM010012695.1:0-11942 GCA_025469315.1 Stegophylla sp. TES_Ste_2020 | reverse complement strand
TTTTCAAAAAAAAAAAAAAAAAAAACATCGAAGAATTGAGAAATTCAAAAAATGACCTCTCTAAAGTACAATCTAGAGGCGCGAATCGGGTTTCAAAAAGTTATTGATCGGAACTTTCGGACAAGTATTTCTATACGAAAAGTTGTACACAGAAAAAAATAAATAAATAAATAAACATCATTGTAAAAACACTAGCTTCTTCACTTCATTCAGAATCTAAAATGTACAGGACATTTTCTTAAGGGTACATTCGCGGTAAAATGAATTTTTCATGGTAGTTTTGACAATTTTATTTTTGATTGCATTCCAAAGGGTTTACTAGCGCGTTTAAATCCGGGCCCTATAATAATGAAATGTACAAAATATTATTCGAATGCTTTATTCGATAGATCACGTCTCATGTTTCTACGGCGCGCGGCGGACTCGGATCGAGTTCGGGGAAAAGGGCGGAGAAAAACCAGCGTAAATAATAATTGCGGGGGGGTTCACCGTGAATATTGTCATTTACGACTCTTGTAAACGACACAACGAATAGTTTCCCGGCAGTCGTAAAACCATTTGGCGCGTTAAAACGTCCCGCCGAGCATTTCATTACAATATGCAAATCACGTTCGGTCCGGTTTCATTATAAACCGTTGACATTCGTGTACGTTCGTCAATCGCGTTTTCGCATAAATAATTTATTTTCGGACCTTTTTTTTTTTTTTAGATTCTGAACGAAGCTAGTGTTTTTTTACAATGGTGTTTATTTATTTATTTTTATTTTTTTTCCCGTGTACAACTTGTACAACTTTTCGTATACGGAAATACTTGTCCAAAAGTTTTGATCAGTAACTTTTTGAAATTGGATTTGCCTCTAGAGTCTAGAAAATCAGAGGTTCCCAAACTGTGGGTCGCACTGGTTTGATTTTTGGTGGGTCGCATACATTGTAGATTTTAGATTCTGAGTGGTGTGAAGAAGCAAGTTTTTTTTTCCAATGGTACACTTTTTCGAATAGAAATATTTTCCGAAAGTTTCGACTAGCAACTTTTTTTTAATCGGAATTTATGTCTAGATGGCACACTATTAGGGTAGTCAAATTATTCGAAATTCTCAATACTTTTGCAAAATTCAAGAAAAGCTAGTCTGAATTTGGCGAAAATGTAATTAAAACTTTATGGAAATATGTAAATATAGAAATTTGAAAAATATTTTTGTGAATGATTCTTATTTAGTGTCTTTTATATTTTTATCAATGGACAAGCAAAAAAAAAAAAAGAAAAGACATTTGATTATTGTTATGGGTCGCTAAAATTTAAAAAATATGCCCAAAACGGGTCGTACCATAAAAAGTTTGGGAACCTCTGGTCTAGATTGTATTTTAGAGAAGTTATTTTTTGAATTTCTCAATTATTCAATTTTTTTTTTTTGGAAAAAACAACCCAAAATTTAACAAAAACTACTCGGAAACCATCATTTTTTTTTAATCTGAACTATATGAAAATTGAAATGTAGATAAAAAATAATATGTGAAAGATTTTGGCGCGAGAAAATTTTTGAGCTGTGAAAAACAAATTTTGGACATTTTTCGAACATTTTTTTTCTCATTTGTTCTTTATAATATTATTAACTTCTTTCGTTCAGAATCGTTTTATTGAAGAAATGATTTATTGTTTCTTTAATAAAATTCAATACATCCGTCAAGAGAATCCCACCCGTTGTGCGATGAACACCCCGATGAACGAAGTACACATTTTTTTTTTTTTTTGTCGTCCAACAAAACGAGGAAATGTCGTGATTTCGACATCAAAACCGTTTTCGACAAAACAGCTTTTTTAAATTTACAATAACTACAGTAGTCAGTCAGACAAATTATTTTCAGAAACTTTTAAAAAAATGTAAACAAAATATTTTTTGTACAACCGACAAAACGTTATTTGACCGTTATAGTTGCCTCAACCTCCTCCCCCCCCCTCGTTAATACAATCTACGATCATTGCTGTTTGTTAGATCGACTGGTCATGTTGTAAATTTATCCAGTCCATAGTATTATTATTTAATGCACGATAGAACGAAACTTTTATGTACTCTGACGACACTTTGTATTGTTTTTCATGTTTTTCAATGTCCGTTATGGTAAAATTATTGAGAGTTTTGAAAAAAAAATAAAAAGGCCTATTATGATAATGTTATTGCAATATAATCGCAAGATCAAAATATTATTGCAATGATCTATGGTGATCAAAACTACCGAAACTGTGCACTCTTACCAATCGAGAACTTTATGACCGGGGTAAAAACTTTTTTTTTTACCCTACGTCACTAATAAAAAAAGGCCTATACTGAGGGTGCAAAAGTTATATGAGTTCCGACAAAAATAGTGTAAGGCTCGGTTCTTTTAAAATGTTAGTTTTTTTTTTTTTTATAATAATATTATAAGTCAGTTCACTCAGTTTTTTTTTTTTACCTAAACTACTTTTGCACATCCGAATTCGGGGGGTTAAGAGGGGTTGTAAATCTAGATACCTACCATCACATATACACCACACTTTGATAAAGCGTTATGTCGAGTGTTTTGTTATTATCTTTTTTTTTTCTTTTACACTGACAAATCGTATGCGTTTTATTTATTATTTCAATGTACGTCGTAAAAATTATTTCAAACTATTACGATTCCGTTGATCAATCATTTGATTAATTCAAAAACTATTCGTTCGAATTTCAAATAATTTTATTACAATATCGAAATTCACAGAAGAATAACCTTAATAATAACATTGTGTAATTAGAATAATTGGGGAGTGTCGCGTGGAAAATTAACTTTTTTATTACCCTAAGACGCATTCTTAAAGTAATATGAAAAAGTTATGGAAAAAACGGGGTTTTTATGGTAATTTGAATATAAAAAAAGAAAAATCCGAATTTTTCCATTTTCACTGAAAAAAAAAAAAAAAAAAAAAACAAAGTGTAAGTATACTAATTAATGAATCACCCCGCGTTTACCACCCCTCGTTCAGATTAATTAGAAAATATGTTCAAAGGATACAAATCCTCGTGGCGTAGCTATAATCCGATTTTTGTTTAATCGTGAGTCTCGTCCAATCGTCGTCGCGCCAAAAAATATAACAAAACTTTTCGTCAACACGTTGTTTCGGATTTATTTTTTTATTTTTTTTACTTCCTGTTTCTATACACTTTTCTTTATCGTTCAAAAGCGTTTTAACGTCTTTACAATACCGCGAAAAACGTCGTCACGCGTTCGTTTTGTCGTTTCGCAATGTTGTACCGAAAAGTATTCCCCGCGGACGCCACCCTTTCACCCCCCCCTTCCGTGCGTTTTTATTATTAATGTTCCGCTGCGCCGCGTAGATTTGTTTTTAATTATACAAATGATGTTTCGAATGTCTTAGAGAGAGAGAGAGAGAGAAACGGGGCGAAGGACGAGAGACAAAAAAAAAAAAAAAAAACCCTCCTTAGCATTACCGTCTCAGAGCGAAGGTGCATTCAACAAATGAATCGGAGAGTAGTGTACCCGATGACGCGCCACTCGAAAAACAAAAGGCGCGAGTGTAAAAAAAAAAAGTGCTACTCGTTTTCGTCAACTTTCACCGAGCGCCGCTTATTTATTTATTTTTTTCATTCGCCGCCACCGGAAGTGTGCAAACTTCTTTTCGTCGCCACACACACACACACACACATTTATATAGAAATAAAACCAAGTTCACAAAAGATTAATGTTTTCTTTGTATTTCTAATAGCTTCTGTCACCTCTGCAGTCGTTCCGAGTCGGCGGTATATTATATCAACGTGATACTACTCGTGTGCATGATATATATATATATGTATACAAACGTCGGTACAATGTGGTTTTCGCACAAACGAACTCACCGGATTCAAAAAAATAAAAAATAAAAATTCCCTGCAAGTTTTGGAATAGAAAAATACTCAGCTTTCAGTGCCTAATTTATAAAATTTCAAAAAATAGCCTGACACCATCTTTCTCGGGTGGGTGTGTTGAATTTCGGATACTTTTTCCTGAAGTTTTTGAAAAAAGTACAATCTAAAGGCAAATTATGATTGAAAAAATTTACTGATCGAAACTTAAGAACAAATGTGGTGTACAAATACGTATGTGCACGAACACTGCAGTTTCTTCGCTCCACTCAGAATCTAAAATAATAACAATATAAAAATGTATTGTAGTAGTCAACGATTATTATGATTCAGATTTGAAACCAAATGTTTAAATGAGTCTTCTGTTTTCATGTATTTTGGTATTTCTGAATACTGTACAAATGTCAGATTCAATATCTATTAGGATTTCATATTCCAAAAACACGTTAAAATCTCCCTCAGTTCTGTTCCAAAAACCCTTTCAAAAAAGTATTCATTTCCAAAAATCAGTTATTTTCCATCTGAGTTATAATGTCATTTTAAAAGTGAACAGAAACAATCAAGTTCATTTCTGAATAGTGTTGACGTTTTCGAATTTTATTTTATTTTTGGTAGGCAAGTTTGCTAATAATTAATAGTTTTATCTTTTAACTACGTTATAAATGATATCCTTAAATTTGTTAATAAACTAATTACTAAATGAAGTCCCTTTATTTGGTACACAATGGAAGGGATGACAATTAATTTGAGTTTAATGATGATGATGATGATAATGCTGATGACGAAGAGTGCTAAGTTTTTTAATCATTTTTTTTCTTTTTGAGTTAAAGTTTTTAAACTTTTAAGTTAAACGTATACGTATATATAATTATAAACAAGCAGACGTTACAATTTATTTATAAAATAGACAGCAAGTGTTACGTTTTCATAAAGATATTTCATATAAATGCAGATTTTGTTTATTAACTTAATCCTAACTCACATAAACATAAAGCGCATTAATAATTTGTCGTCAAAACTTTTAAATATATAGTTCAAATGAAATGATTTTTTTTTTTTATTTATATTTAAGTTCTGAATTAATGGATTTTGTCACTGAAATGTCGAGTTGACGTGGTTTGGAATTATTTGGAATAAAAAATGTTACATAGGAATTATTGTATTTAACAACTTTCTATGTCAAATTTCGGTAATTTATACAAAATATTAAAAATAAACAAATAATTTATTAAAATTTGTAAGTTCATGCAATTTCCTGGAAATTTTCTGAAAATACAATTAACCAGTTTTTTGGAAATGGTCCACTCAAATAGACTATTCATTGAATCGGGAAAATCTATGTGTGGAGAAATGTACGGGGGCAGAAAGAACCCCATCTTGCACGAGAAAAAAAAACAGGATTTTGTTCTCTCTTCGTTTTAAGGGTTGTAAAAGAGGTGTTGGCGATTCGAACAGAAAAAACCCTTAAAGGCCACAGAACATTATTATAAGGTGACATGAAAAAAAAAAAAAAAAAAATTTGATGGAAAACAAAGTTTTTACAGCAAGTCGTACGATCACCCCCGGGAAAATTCCAAATCTCTCCATTTTTATTGCTGCCAGAAAAGGGGAGGGGGGGGTGAACATGTTTATCCCCCCTTTTTATTTTTGCATATAATAAATCACCCTGTATACGGGGGGGGATGGGGGAGTGATCGAAAAACATTATTTTCGGTCACTTTGCCGCGGACTGTAAAATATGTCTCCTCGGCGCCGCGGACTTTTTGACCGATCACTCTATTAAATATATATATACGTATATATTATATACAACGCGTTATTATTTATTACACGTCGAGCGAAGCGAACAGTCACACAGCCGCCGACGAGTACAGTATATTCGCGTACATAAATCACGTCTAGGAGGGACGCGGGGACTCGATGTTATCGAAGGGCTATTAAATATCGTTATCGCGCGTAAATCATCAAACTACAACCACCACCACCACAACCACCCTGTAATCAAATTATTATTATTATTATAAATCCGTCGCAGTTAGTTGGTATATATTTGTATATGAACGCCTAATTGACACCAATTTACACACAAATCGCGGCGTACGATCGCGAACACACGAACATGACGGATTATTATTTAGCCCCCCTCACCCCACCCCTCCCCGCGAGCTATATTATTATGATATTACAGTAATTATTACGACTACTGTGTATACAGCGTGTGTTTCCATAAGTCACGTTTCGCCCTTATAAATCTCGTTGGAATACGAATAAGGACATAAGTATTCATCGTTCGAAAAGCAAATTAAATTTAAAAAAAAAAAGACCGGACATAATTTGCTATTTCACGGGTTCTATATTTGATGACTTCGGGTGGGATACGCTTAAAGAATGTGTTGAATTTCTTTGAAACAATTTTTAACCGAAGTGTGTATAAATAATACACTAAAGAACGATAGTAGTCTTTAATTTTCAACACACCCACCAAGAGCCGATTTGACTAATACAAAGAAATAAGAATACTTATGGTGCGAAGTAAGTTCGGCTTTCTTGTCTCTGTACTTTACTTTAATTTCTTTTGCTTAACGTTATTTTTTATTTAGATTCTGAACGGAGTGAAAGGACTAATGTTTTTTTTACAATGATGTTTATTTATTTATTTTCTTTTCTTAGGAACTTTTTGAAACCGAATTCGCCTCTAGTTGGTACTGCTTTAGATCTCTCTTTTTTTTTAATTTCTCAATTCTACGACTTTTTTTTGGAAAAACTACATAAAATTTGACAAAAAAATTACTCGGAAACCATCATTATATGATTTTTCTAAATTTTTTTTTCTCCTCTAACTTTTTTTCCTTTATATATATTAGATGAAAAAAAGTAAAGCAAATTTTTTTCCTGGTTTTTTGGGGAAAAAAAACATTGAAAATTTTGAAAAATGACCTATGTAGTGTATCATCCGGGTGATATTATCGATTTAATAAGATACAGTGTAGAACTTTAAGGCGAGAATCGCTGCTACATGAAAATAAAAAGTGTGTACTTCGCTCGTCGGGGTGTTCTTTGCACGTCGGGTGGGATTCTCTTGACGGGTGTATTGAATTTTAAAGAAACGATAAATCATTTCTTCAATAAAACGATTGTGTACGATAAAAGTTAATAATATAAAAAATAAATGAGAAAATAAAATGTTAGAAAAATTTCCAAAATTATTTTTTCACATTTCCAATATTTTCTTGCGCCAAAGCCTTTCTTATATTATTTTCTATCTGTGTTTAAATTTTCATATATGTAGTACGGATCGAAAAATGATGGTTTCCGAGGCGTTTTTGTCAAATTTTGGGTAGTGTTTTCCAAAAAAAAAAAAATCTTGTATGTAGAGGTTTTTACGGTATTTTGAAACAAATTATAATCTATAATACTAATGTGTACCGCCGATACCCGGAATAGTTCGTATCTCTGTGTACTATTCACTAGATTATTAAGGGCTTTCTAGAAAAAAATCTTTTTTTTGGAAACTCGAAACGTCCGGAAAACATTCCCAGCTATTCCGTAATAATTTCATTCCCTCTTGCACCCTCCCCCCGCCCCCCCCCCAAACCGTCAGTGAATATTATTGCGCGCACGTTATCCGTTCACCATGAGTTTTTTAGTTTTTTAAAGGCGATATTTAACCCCACTCACGCGACATTCGAAACGCGTATTCCACGCGAAAAAGGTCATTTATTGGCATAAAAAAAAAAAAAAAAAAAGAGGAAAACCGATACTTAGATCGTGTACCTACTTGTTTATAGTGTTTTTCAAAACGTTTTGTTATCCACTCGATTACCCTTTGCCGCGGTTGTTGTTTTTCTCAATTTTTTCCCCGCCCCCCGACCACCATTCATCTCAAGTGAAACGTATACAATAATAAATAAGACGACGTCCCAAAACCGAGCATTCGACCGCGTAGCTATATAGTATATAGGTACCTACACGCACCGTTTTTGCGGGTCCGCGATACCGATCTACACACGCGCCTCCCCCCCCCAACCCCTCGATAAGAAGACTTACGCAATTCCTCCGCCACCCCGGGGGTTGAAAATTATAGGGGTGGTCCGTCGGCCGACCCGATAAATTGCCGTGCAACGATCAAACGTTGGTAAATCGTAATATATATATTTATATATATGTTGTACGTACGTTATTATAATGTATATGATGTATATTTATGCTCGGACCCTCTGTCTGAGTGTTTTTTTATTTATTTATTTTTTTTTTTTACTTTGCTACCAACCCCTCCCCCACCGCGCTGACGTTATTGCCCGCCGAACGATTAGAAAAGTTCTCTCCGACGACGGTGTTTCCCTCTCAACGCGAAGCGATTTGAAATTCGGAATATTACACTACGTATTTTTAAGTTTTACTTTTGGTTAGCTTGTTCGAAATTCACGAGACGGGGTAGTAAACGAGCAGCCCTTTTTTTTTTTTTATGCGGCGAGAGTACCTATATTTTTTTTTTCGGTTATTACCGCGGAGCCCCTGCCCCCTCCCCCCTGAAACTCGACGTCTCTCGAAAATCTTTAAAGGAACGACGTTAAAAAACGCATCAAAAAAATCGCCCCATAAAAGCCCCTAAAAATGATCCTGAAAATGATTTAACGTTTTCGGAAATTCACTATTATTTTCAAAATAATGAATTCGTATTATCGCATAATTATTAGGGTGCGGATTTAAATTAACTAAACAGCCGGAAACAGTGGCAGATTTAGCGTCCGGCAAAGTAGGCAGTTGCCTAGGGCGGCAAATTTTCCGAAGTGGCAATTCCAAAAATATTTTTCATTTTAAAAACGTTTACCAAAGTGTTACCTCCTAGTTATTTTATTAAATTTTACTGATGTTGGTATACCTACATCATAACGATAATTGTCGTTTTTTAATTTTTTCTCTGGAAAATATAGGGGATGACTAAATGGGACAATTCGGTTTATTAAGATTAAAAATTTGACTGTTTACACCATTTTATGCTGAAAATAACTTTAAAGTACCTATATCGATTATTTTAGCACTACATGATTGTTAAATACTCAATTTTAATTGTGGAGAATATTTTATATTTATTAATGATATTTTTATTCAATTATTTTATAATACATTTTCGTTTTTGACACTGGTATTGGTATCATATTTTCACAAATAGAACGATTATTGAACCTAAAAATTGATTATTTAGTCAAAAAAAATTTCGCTTCAAATTCGCTTCACGTCTTACACATGAACGGTAGAAAAACATTTTCGGGCGTTAAAAAAAAAAAAAAAAACAGTTGCCTAGGGACGGCATTAGTGTAAATCCTTCCTGGTTTGAAAGATGTCTTAAAATTTTTTTTAAAAAAGTTTTAATGTTTAATTGTATTGTTATTTTAAGAGTAATTTTTGTAGGATTATGTCAAAAAGGGACTCAAGTCACAATATATTTAACTGGAGTAGTGTTAGGTAAATAATTTATTTCCTCGTGTAGACGCAATGTTTTGTGCTAAATAGGCCTTTTACATTGTATCACATTGGCTGCGTTTTGAAATTATTTTGCAATATTTATAGCATGTGAAACGTTACCAATATCTATTGTATCAGAGTAGTATAGTAAACAATATTAAATGAGATTATTTTTTCGTGTAACTGTGAATTTTATCTCGGCCGACACTCTAGTATCGCAATTTTTAATTGTATTATTTGATTGGACGAATTTTGCATTTGGAAAGCAATATGTTTAAAGCTAAAATAAAGTTGCTTTAAAATTCGTAAATTCTGATGGATTAAATATAGACAAAATATTAAATGCTAAATAATCCAAACGTTTTTGAGAGCTTAGATCGAGTCAAATCATTATTTTTCTCGTTAGACAAGAAACTAATAATAATATTACTGAGAATAGTCGCCGCGCGTGTGTACATAAGTACTAATAAATAATAATAATAATGATAATAATAAAACGTTTCTAATTTTTGCGTTTTCTTTTGTTACAGGTACGTAGTCAATTCAGTTCAAGTTCGGTTTGGATCGTTCCTCGAAAACGTTGTTAATTTGAGGTATATTTTTTTATCTTCCCTCAGAAATTTGTCGGTAGTCTTTTTTTTTTTTTTTCACAGAAGAAAACCTGTGAAAAATCTTTAGGTACAAAAAAAATTAAAAAAAAAAAAAAAAAGCTTACCAGGTTTATAAACTTATAGGCTTACAAGATTTTTAAAGAATGATCTTTGTTTCATGAAAAAATAACCGATTTCATCGAATTATAAAGTTTATTATTATTACTACTTTTACTCGGCTAGTTTTATAATCCTTTATTAACTGAAAAAAAAAAATGAAAAAATCAATTTTTTAATGTGAAAAAAGTGATTGAAATTAAATTACAAAAAAAATTTCAAATATTATAAATTTTCTTCCCCCAAAATATTTTTCTTATAACTTACTGTACTTAATACTTTCACGAGAAGAAATTTCCAAGTTTCTATGATTATAATAATAACAGATTTCTTTGTTTTCCAAAACCAATATATTATTCTTCGCTTTACTCAGAATTTCAAATTAAATTGTCAATACATATTTTATATGTGTTTTTTTTTTCAATTTATATTTTAGTTACTAATTCAATGTGTCAGAATTTTTTTTTATTCATTTCTAAGAAACGAACTTTATATTTTATGTACACTAAATTTTAATATCGCATAATATTTTCAAAATTATTGTTTTTAGCGCTCAAGCTTTCAGTTGAATATTTTACTTTTGAACTCCTTTTATTCAAAGTATCGGATGATTTTTTAAGCGTGCTCGCCCCATTTTCAAAAATTCAAAAATTCACTTGTTTAAGTCCCTATAAAAACTATGTTTTATCTAACTCGTTTTTTTCATGTAATTTTAAATGTGTCCTGTGTTGATAAAAACTTTCTTTCAAATGGCATATTTTTAACTACTGTATTTTATTCGTGTTATTTTTCCGTGAATTTTGAAGTATATTGAAATCAAAACCAGAACGGGTAGTTTTTAAATTATCCAAATTTAAATCTCTTGGATGCATAATTATTAGTCGTCTACGTAGTACGTAATTTATGCTAAAAGTACTTAAAAGCACTCAGTACTTAAATTTGAATAATTCCGAAATCTATTCGTTTGAATTTCCAGTTTTAAATACATTAAAATTCACAGAAAAAAATGACACGAATAAAATCGCTGTTTGAAAAAAAAAAAAAATAATAAATAAATAAAGTTTTTTCGACTCCACACGACATCCTTTTGGTGACATGGAGATAAATGAAAAACGTGTAGTTTTTATAGTGACTTAAACATTTAGTTCTCGCGTGGAAGTCGAATTTTTTGAGAATTTCGAACTCAAATTTAGTGCGTAAAAATAACGATGACACGTGTAAAGGGGAAATAGGAATACAAACGACAAGGGATGATATAGTGTTCGAGGGGTAGGAAAGTAATGTGCGATAGCGGACTTCGTGAGATTGAGTGAGCCGTGTGCGGTCGATACTTAATTTGAAAATTCACCTCGTTAATAAAAAAAATATATTTACAATATATATATATATATATATATATATGACTGAATTTCACTCAAGACCCCCGTAGATACGGTTGTCTCGAGTGACACGGTGGTGTGGTTGACAGTCGAGAACGGGGGGGGGGTCGGCTTGTAACGAGGATTTCGACGCTTCCGGTTGATATCGACCCCCCCCCACCCACCCCGGGGACCTTTTTCGCGAAACGACGTTGTTGTCAATATAATAATAATATATTTGCTGCTCGTCCAAAGCTCCAAGCCGAACGCGAAAACAAAATGTTTTTATCTCGTTCAAAGTCCCCGGATGTCCGCTGACTTTCGCATTGTTTTCCGAATAAACAGTCGTTTTTGAAACGACTCGAAAACTCCGTAAACGTGTTCCTCGATGGCGCACTATTAATCAGGAGTTATTTAAAAGACTGTTTTAGATTCTGAACGAAGTGAAGAAGCTTATGATTTTACAATGATGTTTATTTTTTTTTTTCTCTTTCTGTAAACACTTTTTCGTATATAAATAATGGACCAAAAGTTTCG
>JAIPRM010012693.1:0-11943 GCA_025469315.1 Stegophylla sp. TES_Ste_2020 | reverse complement strand
ACGGACAAAGAATTAAACATTTTACAGGGGTAAGACTGAAAAAAAATCAAAGAAAATACGGCCAAATTAATCAGTATTTTATTTCTAGACACTAATTGGTGTATTGTTATTCACTTATCTTATCCTACATATTTTTCAACACTAAATTTAATAGGATACAAGTCGGTAACTACGGTGTAGCCTTTGGACTGCCGCCCAATTACATTTCTCAAAGCCACAACGCCTTATCAGTTGTCACATATTACACAGACTGCCATGTATATGTATACACTATTATATGTATATGTATATGTTTACACTTTTAAATAACAGTATCTAACCTACTATTTTATACTTATAGTATTAACTTTCTTCTTTATATTATTAACTTCCCTCGTTCAGAATCGTTTTATTGAAGAAATGATTTATCGTTTCTTTAAAATTCAATACACCTGTCAAAGAATACCACCCGTCGTGCGAAGAACACCCATCATGCAAAGTATGTCCCGCTTTTTTTTTTTAATTTTTCTTGTGCTTAAATATTTCTCGTATTATTGTCTATCTATATTTAAAGTTTCATAAAGTTTGAATCAAAAAATTATGGTTTTCGAGTCATTTTTATAAAATTTTGGGTAGTTTTTCACTTTTTTCAGAATCTAAAAGTTCTATGTTTTAATTTTTTTATAATGTACATATTTTAATAATAACATTATAGAATTGTTTGTAATATTTATATATTTGTATTTTATTAACTTATTGTTCTTTATATTAATGTGATTGACGGGTTAATGTTTGTATAAAGATTATGGAGTCCGGTTTTGAAACTTTCGTGAGTTAGCAACTCTAATATACGTATATGTAAAATTTTTGGTATTTGATAATAATTATAAGGTATAAAAAAATATGAATATCGTAATATGGTTATAAAATAACCATTACCTAATTTGAGTGACTGAAAGTAAAATTGCTTCGCAGACCTGTATTTAGGTGGTTATAAAATAAGAATAGATTAATTAAAATTTCGAATCAACATTATTTTAATAAGACTTTTACCCTTTTAGTCAGTGGCGCATCTATGGGGGTGCTAAGGGGTGCTTAAGCACCCCAAACTTAATTTTAAGCACCCCCATTTTCCATGTTGTAGATTTAAAATATTTATAGTTTTAACAATGTAATTTCATTTTGAAGAATTCATAAACACACTCGGTACAACGTTGCTAACCAAAAAACGGCTATATATTAGGGAAGAGTGAAATTAATAGTGTATTTGAGTCATTTCAAAATATGAAAACATATATGGCATTTTCAGAAGTATGGATAAATGTTGTAAAATTTTGCAAAAAAAAAAAAATGATATGATTTATCATTGGACGTTCAGACGTTGGTACTCATTGTTGTTAATGTGACGTAGTGATTAACACGTCAGCATTAAAAACGATAATACAGGGTTCGGATCTTACTCGGTAAACTAAATATATTGCACTTTTTTAACCGTGACTCACCAGAAGTGCCACGATAAACAAAAGTACAAATTAAGTTATAGTGCATAAATGTTGATTTACGACAAATAGAGTCACTTTATTTTGTTTTATTTTATTGTGATGTTTATATTTTATTGTAATTTGAAATTATTTGTGGAGTATTCATTAGGTATATGACATATTATGTGAATATATGAAAATCAATTTTCGTTTTTTGTAAATATTGTTTGTAACAAATTTATAGTTCAACGTTCAACATTTAAGTTTAATTATTCAAAACTGATAATTATTATTGTGTATTAGTTGAAACTCCGTTCTGAATCGTTTTATTGAAGAAATGATTTATCATTTGTTTAAAATTTAACACACCCGTCAAGAGTATTACACCCGTCGTGCGAAGAACACACTTTTTTACAAATATTTTCCGAAATTGATTATCAAAATGGTATTTTAATTTTATATTGCTTAGAAGCGAGTTTTCCTTAATTCTCAAATTGAAAAACTATGGAACATGTTAATTAAAATGCTTAAGTACGCCAAAACTTACAAAGTTTTCACGGATTGATTCAGCTCAAGCTTAATTTGAAGTGGATACGTAGGCACCTACATGTAACAAAAGAAAACAGTAAAATATGAAACGTATTATTATTATTATGAAACGTATTATCAATAACACTATAAAGTTGATGTTGGTAAGCGTATTAGATTCTAAGTGGAGAAAATCTTCATTTAACAGTGATGTGTGCTCATATTTTTAGATTCTGTAAACACTTCTTCATATGGAAATACTTATCCAAAAGTCTCGATCAGCAATTTTTTAAAACAATATTTGCTTCTAGATTATATTGAAAAGACGTTATTTTTTAATTACTCAATTCTTCATATTTTGGAGGGACTGGAAACTTCCCAAAATTTGATAAAAAAGACTAGGAAATCATCATTTTTTAATCCAAACTTTATAAAAATCTAAACAAAGGTAGACTATAATATGAGAAACATTTTGGCCCAAGAAAAATTTGAAAATGTAAAAAAAAAAATTTGGGCATTTTTCTAACACGTTTTTTCTAATTAATTATATTTTCCTTTTCTTTATTTATTAGATAAAAAAATTAAAGTAAAGTAAAACATAAACAAGGAAGCAGGACATACTTCGCAACATGGATATTCTTCGCTCTTCGGGTTAGATACTCTTGGTGGGTGTGTCAAAAATGATGACTATTATATTGTTCTTTATATTATGAACTTCCTTCGTTCAGAATCGTATTATTGAAGAAATGATTTATCGTTCTTTTAAAATTGAACACACCCACCTAGAGTATGTATCTTATCTGAGGAGTGAAGAATACCATACCTGTGTTACAAAGTTAGTACGGCTTTTTGGTCTATATTTTACTTTTTTTCAGGTAAAACGATACAGCATAGAAAAAAAGTAAATAATAGGAGAAGATATGAATAAATATAATTAATTTTAGCTTAATAATGTTAATATAGTATAGAATAATATGTAAATATATATGTTGTTAGTTTTAGATATCTATGTCTGTGTGTGTATTATTATTATTATTGAACGGATTTTCATAAAATTAGATAACAATGAAAATTATTTTAAAAGCAGTTAAATTATCGATAAGACTAGTTGGTTGTTTTTTTACGTTCTTACGTGAGAAGACTAGAAGCTGTGACGCAGAGTTCAAATCTTGGGGGTGCTACAATTATGAATCGCTCACATAGCAACGAAGAGCTCTGGACCATCAACATTATTTATTTCCAATAATTTCCCGATATCTATCAACCGCTCACATAAGTACGTAGATAGAGAATTCTATTACGAATATTTTGGTGGAGTAAAATTTCTTACGGACAAAAAATTAAACATTTTACAAAGGTTTGATTGAAAAAATTGAAGAAAGTACTGACAAATTATGATGATATATTTCTAAATAACACGCAAAAGGTGGTGGGTAATAATTTTTTACCTTATGTACTCTTCAATGCTGAATACGATGGTTTGAATTAAAATCTATGTGCATTAATAGTTTTCTAATTATTTTATTCTATTTTGAAAATTCAATATTTTCGGTTATTATATTATATTATATATCTACCTACTATTTCTTCGATACTCAGCGCTGTTAGTGTGGAGCAGTGGTTAACGCGTCAGTATTAAAATACCACGGTATCGGGTTCGGATCATACTTGGTAAACTAAATATCTTGCATTTTTTTAACAATGAATGACCAGAGGTTCTACGATAAACAATAATACAAATGATGTTTTATTGCATAAATATTGATTTACGATAATTAGAGCCGCTTTATTTTATTTTATCATGATGTTTATATTTTATTGTAATTTATAATTATTTATGGAGTATTCATTAGGTGTATGTGAATAAATGAAAATCGATCCTTGTAAAAAGTTTAAATCTTTGTTCGATCAAAATTGTATTTCACCAAAATATTCGCAATAAAATTCTCTATCTAGACACTAAGTTTCAAAAAAATCGGTCCGGCCAATTTTCTTTTATGTATACTATTACGAGTGTAATTTTAGATAAAACTAACGAATTTCGTCGAAATTTTAAATTCAGACGGTTATAGAGAAAAAATTTGACAAACAAATTTCGAGATTTTTTATGTCAATTAAATATAAATGATAGTGAGATTATATTAAATTTTCTAGTCTTAATATCACAAATCAAAAATTTTATTACATAAAAACTAACAATAAATGAGAAATTTTCAAAATACTGTACTTAACTCAAAATTGATCATATCTTTTTGAAATTTTTATGAAATGTTTTCGTGACTATTTTTAGTAGTTGATGAAAGTTTCAAGTCCCAAGCTGCATTATTTTAAAAGTTACATTAAAAAGTAATTTTTAATTTTATGAAAATTCCGGCAATTGCAAATTTTGTCGTTTTTTATCAATTATTCGACAACTATTCCCCGTTTTTGAAAAAGTATTGAGAAATTGGAAAATTGACTTGTTTTAAGAACTATTTGGGTATGATTCCGGTTCTATAGAGATATTGATCGAAACTTTTGGACAAGTATTTCTATACGAAAAAGTGTTTATAGTAGAAGAAGAAAAAGATTAATAAACATCATTGTAAAAACACTTCGTTGAGAATCTAAAATTTACATGAAAAAAAATATATAATTTCATTATATGAATTACTTTAATAATATACTAAACTAAACAATAAGTTTCCTACATCACTGTGCACCAGACACAAAATCCTACGCACGTTTAAGGAGTACATATAGGGTACAATTTATACTATTTTTTGTATCTATACTTTAATTAGAAATATAAGCTATTTTCAGTTATACTGGGCTGGTTAAAAATACGGACTGCACCTGAAACAAAATCATGCGCATGCCTCTGATTGAGACTAATATTTGATAGAATTTATTTGCCATAAGTTAGGACTTAGGATGTCCAACTACTTATTTCGGTCAGTTAGTGATGACACCCCTGACCTGATGAGCGAAGAACATCCCAAAGTGTAAAGTACACATTTTTTAATACTATGTATAACAAGAAAAAAAATGTATACTTCGCACGTCGGGGTGGTTCCTCGCTCCTCAGGTGGGATATTCTTGATGGGTGTATTGAATTTTAAAGAAACGATAAATAATTTCTTCAATAAAATGATTCTAAACGGAGCTTCAGATAATATACAATTATAATAGCTAGTTAGATATGTTTAACAAATAACTACTGTTATTAATAGTGTTGGGTGAGTACCTAGTGTATTTAATATAACTTTTTCGAGTCGAGTCGAGTTGTAACGTACTCGAAAGTACTCGAGTACTCGAACTTTTTTCTAACCGTTTTTCTCATTAAATTTGTTTTTGTTTTTTTTTGTTTATTAAATAAAAATAATAAAGTAAATTAAAGCAAATTATAATTAAGTAAATTTAAGTAAAGCATAGTAAAGTAAAGTAAAAGTAAAGATATATAAAGTATTGAAAAAAGCCGAACATACTTCGCACTACGGGTATTCTTTGCTCCTTGGGTCAAATACTCTTGGTGAATGTGTTAAAAATGACGACTATTAGTCTTCTTTGTATTATTTACTTCTTTCGTTCAGAATCATATTATTGAAGCAATGCATTATCGTCTCTTTTAAATTCTACACATCCACTAAGAGTATCTGACCAGAAGAGCGAAGAATACTCGTGGTGCGAAGTATGTCCGACTTTTTGTTTATACTTTATTTTACTTTTTCGATTCTGAGGGAAGCAAAGAAACTAGTGTTTTTACAATGATGTTTATTATAATATTTTGTTACTTCGGTAACACATTTTCATACATCAAAAACTATCCAAAAGTTTCGATCATCAAATTTCTGAACCAGAGTTTGGCTCTAGAGTTTAAATGATAGGTACTTTGGAGGTCATTTTTCGGTATTCATGTTTTTCAAAAATTGAAGAAAAAAAAGTTTCCTTGTCGAAAATTCTTCGACAAGAAGACTTTTTTTTAATTTAAGGTATGAAAATTTATACACAGATAGTCTATAATATGGAGAAAATTTTGGTAAAAGAAAATGTGTTTTTTACCGTGTTATCAATATACTGCAATTCAAAATTATAGATATATGTGTGAATACAATATTATCATCTGTACTCTATGGAAATTTGCAAAAAAAATTATTTAGGTAAAGTAATTATAAAAATTTTTAGATAAAGAACTTTATAAAAACCGAAAAAAGAAATAAATATTTTAATTGTGATAGTTTAATTTACTTGCACCTTTTAAAATTTTGAGCTCTAGGCAATAGCCTATATTGTCTATACGTTAATCCGGCCTTGTTTAAACGTGCGTAGTAAATAATCCGTTTGTTCCGTATTTCATCAGTGATGGCACCGATGAGTGATTAGATGTTCCTTTTTACATCGAAAACTTTCTGATGGCATCCAAAATGACCTTATCACTAACCATGTCGAAAAGTCGGTTTATGAGATGTGGTGGATTTGTTATCATTTTTTTTAGGTATTTTAATGTAAATTGAATATAATATATCCACAGAATTTTAATGACCATCTTATCTGTTGATAACAACAGAAAAAAATGATGTTCCTTTAATCAATCTAATGATTACATCAGATGCCACTTTTGATGTTATCACTGATGAATAACGGAACATACGGAATGTATAAGTAAATTTTAGTTTGGTATAATTTATAATACAAGTATATTTTATTGTATACCTACTTAATACACCCATGTATGTCTATAGATAGATAGGTATCTACTACAGTACTATACTCATATAAATTATTCTAAAATTGAATAACTCATGTGTAATTTTCTTAGGTTGTGTTCTTTAATATTCGTATCGTACGTATTATATAAGATACACTTATTAAGTATTAATCTATTATATTATTATTTAAATAATAATGTAATTTAATGTATAAACTACGAATTAAAACCCCCCATCGCTACCGCAGCATTGTGAACACCGCGGAGTATTCGTTATCGTCATCGCCATTCGCCACCACTGCCGCTGGACCTTTAGTACTCGTATGGTCGGGTTATCAGATATTTAATACATATTATAGACCTTAATTAGTTATGCAGTTTAATATCAATGGTAAAATGTCTATGTTTAATATTATTTAATCAGAAAAATGTTTCACTAATAATAAATGTGAACGTTTCTGATAAGTTTGCCCTCGAGAAATTTCACCTGTAATAAAGAAAATTATTTATAAATTCATTTTTTTACAATCTGTGTTATCACCATAACACCCGTTACTGCCACCGCTTTAGTTAGTAGCGCGTACAGAATAAATCCCGCAAAATGCGACAACTCTTTTTAAAACGCGCATTGCAAATATCAGCTGATGACCTTATTCGTTATCGCGTACAGTGACTTTTCCCTTATCATTAAAACGCGCGTACACATTCACACTTTACAGTACTCACACACTCTCAATTATTATTTTCTATATAGTGAAGACATTTTTCAATCATTTTTAATTTTCATTCATTACAAATAACATCCGTTGGTCGACGGCATGTTTTGAGGAAGTACATTTTTGTCGTTATCCCAGCAGCCGTCACAACATCTTTTCTTGGTTTGTCGATTTTCGTTTGTTTCACCTTTCTGTCTATTATCTTGTTTTTGTTTTTATTATTATTATTATTGTTAATCGTTAATGGATTGTATTCTCTCTCTTTCTGTTCTCAAAAGTATTTTTCGCGTTGGTAAATTATTACTCTCCGTTTCAATGGCGTTGGATCGAAATACCCAGAGGTATGTGTAATCCAAACGACTAGATAGTCCGTACTTGTCGAGATCGATGATGATCAATCTTTGTTCTACCCTTTAAGAAATGATTGCGTGGTAATTTTTCCTCTCGCCACTATTTTTGCTCTTTACTATTGTGTCTTAAAGCGTTTCATTTCATTTGCCTATTGTGATAAATTCAAAACATTACATAATGTTACAGTCTTTGGGTCTGTATTTTTTAATTATAATCTTTTTAATCTGGAATGTGTGATAGTAAAATGAGAACTTTTTTTCAGAAATTAAATAAGCTGTTGTTCTTTTTGTGTTTTAAATAATGTTTTGTGGTGTTTTATTTATTTTAGTATGTTGTATTTATTTTGTGTGTTACATTTATGTTTTATTATTCTTATCTTTATTTTCTCATAAAATAATATTTTTTATTCAGTAAGATCTTATGTAATTTTGATATTTTAAAAGTAGATTACTTATTTAGTAGGTAATACATTAACATGATTTTGCTTATGTTTAATATTGTTTTATATTAATTGGGCCCACATATACCTAAAAACGCTACCTACTATATTCATTTCTCATGAACTTTCTAAAGATTAAATTGCTTAAATTTTCTACATATATTTTATTTATTTTAAACATAAAAAATTATTTTAATTAATTTAGTTAAATTTATAATTATTTTTGATTTATGTAAGCTGACTAATGACCTAGTTTAAATCAAAAATATTAATCAATAATTACTTACTAATTCTTACAATTATTAATAAATAAAAATAAAATAATATTTTTTTGCTTATAACCTACCTATATTTAAACATGCTTTTTTTTGTATAGTTTGTTATTGCAACTAAGACCTTTACCAAAATTAGTATCCAATGTTTAAGTAAAGTCAGTTGCAATGAATATTGATGACATGATTGGCAATGACAAAATGCATTCCTTTTGTTTACCTGTGGAATCATGTGTGGTTTGTGGTGATCGAGCATCAGGTAACTAGCTTATTGAATAATTTTTAATTAAATTTTATTGTTTGTTATAGGTAAGTAATCAGTTTTATTTTAATTAAGAATTTAGAAAATGCTTATTTCCTGATTAACATGTAAAAATTACAGGAATATGTTTTGTTTTATAATATACCAAATATATCCTTTACTTAAAATTAATTTTTTTACATATATTTTTCTTAAGTAAATTAGATAGGTATATTTTAATATAGGTATTTTGTCTACAATTTAATGTTTCATAAAATGTTTTTTAGATTTTGGACAAAGTTAAGAAGCTAGTGTTTTTACAATGTTTATTTTTTTTCTTTCTTATTTATTTTTTTCTTTTTTTTTCTGTATATACTTTTTTGTATGAATCTATTTGTCCAAAAGTATCGATCACCAACTTTTTGAAACAGGATTTGCCTCTAGTTAATACTTTAGAGAGGTCATTTTTTGAATTTCTCGATTCTTAATTTTTTTTTTTTTAAACTACCCAAAGTTTGATAAAAAAACTTGGAAACCATAATTTTTTGATCAAAACTTTATGATGAAAATTTAAACACAGATTGACAATAATATGAGAAACATTTCGGCATAAGAAAATTTTGAAAATGTAAAAAAGAATTTTTGGATATTTTTCTGATAATTTTTTTCTCATTAAATATTTTTTTCTATATTTATCAGATAAAAAAAAAGTAAAGTAAAGTAAAATAAAATAAAATATAGACAAGAAAGTCAGACATACTTTGTATCACGGATATTCTTCACTCTTTGGGTCAGATATTCTTGTTGTGAAAAATACGGCTATTATTATTCTTTATATTATTAACTTCCTTCGTTCAGAATCATCTTATTGATTTATCGTTTCTTAAAAATTCTACACACCCACTAAGAGTATCTGACCCAAAGAGCGAAGAATATCCGTGGTGCGAAGTATGTTCGGCTTTTTAAATGTTAAAAGGTAAAATTAAAATTGAAATTGCCTTTGATTAAATTTAAATTATCAAGTTTTATATTGTATATTAATATACCTATTTTACTTATACTTCTATGTATTATTATGTATATTAGATAGAAACCTAGTACAATACTCTACTCAGTACCTAGTATCTATACAATAAAGTAAACATTTTAAAAAATAATAAAAAAAAACTTAAGGTTATTAAAATATAAGTACATTTTCAGGATATTAAGTGTTTTATTTTATTTTATAAAATTTAATTATACCCTACAATGAAATATTTAAATATTTATAGGACGGCACTATGGGGCCATTAGCTGTGAGGGATGTAAAGGTTTTTTCAAAAGATCTATTCGTAAGCAACTAGGATATCAATGTCGTGGTACAAAAATGTGCGAAGTGACAAAAAATCACCGTAATCGTTGTCAATATTGTCGTCTTCAAAAATGTCTATCTATGGGAATGAGAAGTGACTGTAAGTATTTATCAAATTTATACTCTTTAGTTAGTATTTTGTTATTCTTCTACAAAAAATACATAAAAAAATTAGTTCTGTATTTTACATTTCCTAATTAATTATGTTTTTAATAATTTTATCTAGGTTAATATTTTTATAAAATAATTGTAAAGTTACTTTTATGTCATACATGAAAGCTATCATTCAGTTATGATTAATTAAAAATGTTGTTATGATATTATAATACTTTGTTTTTTATTACAGCTGTACAACATGAAAGAAAACCAGTTTCAGATAGAATTGAATCTATGCATAATATGTCTACCAGTCCAGATAATAATAATATTTCCACATTTCCATATGGAAATAATTCATTTATTAAAAATGAAATGGCATTTATCAAAAATGACTTGAATTTCATAAAAACAGAAATGTCATATGCAGGACATCGTTCTATTTTTACTGATCAAACAGCATTGCATTTGTTACAATCTTCAAGTAATATATTTTAAATTTTTATTAATATTGTAACTATTGTGTTAAATTATTTACTAGATATGTTTATAATATAATAATTACACTTAAAAATAATTTTAGATGAAAATGATTTTACAATCCGAAATCAGAATTATATGGATTATTATATGGCTGAAGATGAGGAATCATCTGCAAGTCATTCTCCAAATAATGAACAGGATATTAAACCATTTAATCAAGACAATAAAAGCTTATTAGTGCTTGCATTAGATTCTATGACTAATATAACACAAGTAACATTTTATAACACCTAATTTTCTTTGAATAATTAATTTTTATATTAATTATTAATTTAGCAAAATTCTAATGGTACTGATTCATCATATGAAAATGAAATGCAGAGTTCCAAAGTTTTTGATATTTCAGAAGATGTAATGCCAACTGGCAATGTTAATTTTCCATTTCAGTCACCTAGTCCAAAATATGCCTACTTAAATCTCCACTTCATTTGTGAAAGTGCTTCAAGATTATTATTTCTTTCCATAAATTGGGTACAGAGTCTACCAGTTTTCCAGCTTCTATCGTTTGTATTCATATATTTGGATATTAATTAGTATTGACAAAAGCATGTTAAATGTTATACAAATTTTTGTTTTAGGTTTGAATTACAACTTAGTTTGTTAAAAAGTTCTTGGTCTCAATTATTTATTTTGGGTTTAACTCAATGCTCACAAGCATTATCATTGATACCAGTACTTAGTTCCATGATAACTCATCTACAAAACGAAGAGATTCATAACTCTCCAAACTCTAATAAAGCTAAAGAGGTAAGAAAAATTATTAGTGTGAATTTATATGTATTTAAAATATGAAATTCCTGGTAATATTATAAATTTGAATGTTTGAGTGTGTGTGTGTGTGTGTATAATATATATGTAGATAATTTATTTTTACTCTAATTTGTAAAAATAAAATAAACTTTAAACAATGAATTCTCATTTTTTTTTTTTTTTTAACTAGGGTTAGTATTTGTTCAACCTATTTTTTTTATTTTAATACCATCCTTTCAAGGCACTCTATTCAATTTTTCAACAGTGTCATTAACACTTTGCTCAGCTTGGGATTATTATGAGATTGAAATTTTTTGATATAACCTATATGTCATGATGTACCCTTCATGGTACAGTATAAATTTAAAAGAAACAATTTAAAAAAAAAAAAAAATTGCTCATAAATTGTATAAGAGTTCTGGTTTGGTGTGTGACTATAATACCTTTTCAAATCTTCGGGCGAGATGTAAATTTTTGTCTAAAACAGATTATCAAAACTACATAAATAA
>JAIPRM010012692.1:0-11944 GCA_025469315.1 Stegophylla sp. TES_Ste_2020 | reverse complement strand
TTCCTTCGTTCAGAATCGTTTTACTGAAGAAATGATTTATCGTTTCTTTAAAATTTAATACGCCCGTCAAGAGAATACCGCCCGTCGTGCGAAGTACACCCATCGTGCGAAGTATGTCCGGCTTTTTGAACTTAAAAGTGAAAATTATTAATTATGTTTTGAACAATGTTAAATGACAGTATTGACGCGATAAAGCAGCGTGATGGCTATGTCGTATGGTAACAGATGTCTACAGGTGTCCTGCAAGATGGCTGGTTGTATAAGCCTAGAATTGTAAAATGTAAAATTATACCTACTACGCAGTTACGCACACAAGGTGTGCCCTAATATCGTGTGATAATTATGTTAAATTTATATAAAGAAAACATGTACAGTAAATTACGTTTAAATACATTATAACGTCGAGTGTTACTGCTGAGTAACTACCCTCACTTCAAGTACTCACAGCCCTCGTATAATATATGCATTTAAATTATACTTTTAAAATTTAAATTCTCAAAAATAAAAATTAAAACATTTTTTTTTTTTTTTCAGTGAAACGATAGGTATTTCATTTTTTTTTTTATTTTAATTGTGTTTACACTAGGGTGACCATATTTAAAAAAATAAAACACAGGACAAAAATATTTTTCATAATGTTTTTAAGTGAATAAGTATCAATTACATATACATTTATGTTTTTGAATCGTGACAAAAGTATAATTTTTAAACTACCTATTATAGATTAAATTTAAACACATAAACACATTATTTTGAAAAAAATAAAATGAAACTAAATTGATAGTTTTTATTTAAACATAGGATTGATATCCTTTATTCATGCACATTTTATACTTTACTTTCTAAAAAAACCTGTTAATTCATTTTACGATTATAATTGATCTAATGGTATCCTAATGGTATTTCTAGTTTCTTACATTATTTCATTCAATAATTTCATTTTAAAAATTTCAAAAATTTTAAATCAACAGCAAGTCAAAAACGGGATTAATATGGGACAGACTTGAAATTACGGGACAAAAAGCGTCCTGAGAGAAGTTTGTCAGGACAACAGGACACAGAGCCGAAATAAAGGACAATCCCGTATAAAACAGGACGTACGGTCACCCTAGTTTACACTGCATTAAAGCCGTAGCCGTATTGAGCTTGGTACCCCGTGCAGTTCTCCTCCTCCTCAATTGTATAAAACTACTAGGTACTAGATAACCGACTTCTTATACAAAATTATAGAATGGCATGGCCCACTGGCAATGTTTACATTATTTCAATGATAACACGCACTGATAACGAAATCAGATATTATTTATATAATACTAAGATTTAAAATAACAACTTATGAAATTATAGTTCTTAAGCATTTATATATATATATAATTGTTTCTTGAATGGTCTTTTAAAAAATGATTTGTTCATTATATTTAGATTTCTATAAATTTTTCTTGATTTGACACTAATTATAGCTAAATTATGAACAGATTCTGGATCTCCCTTTTTTTTTTTTATGCAGGAAGCTCCCACTTTTACTAATGTTTACCTCTGATTACTTACACACGTTTCAAATGATCAACTTTTGTAGCTTTTTATTCATTATGAATTAAATGTCGTTTTCAAGACTTTATCATAGAGATGTTAAATAATGAGTAAATCCCTTCAATTTTATTAATTTTATTGTCAACATTATATATATACACAAAAAGCAGAGAATGGATTGTATTGCCAAAAATTGTCTCTGTACTAAAATTAAAATCAAATTGATTCAGGTTCGCCTGATTTTTTGATTCAGGTGTGAAGTTAGTTTTACCTTACATTTATTTTGGTACCAACCGATCTAACTTTTTTTTAATATAGTTTCTGAGATAAGCCTTGAATTGTTTAAAGCAAAAATCCAAGTACACACACACACACACAAGAGTAGAAGATCTACAAGTTTTCTTGATCGTTTTACACTTAATTAAATAAGAATTAAGTGTGTTTTTTTTTTTTTTTTTTTAGATTCTGAGCGATAGCGAGGAATGTGATGTATTCTTTTTTTTTAATCGCGAGTTCGAGTAGAAATATTGATCCAAAAGTTTCGATCAGTGACTTTATAGATCGGATATGTTGTCTAGTTAGTACTTTCAAGAGGTCATTTTTCAAAATTCTCAATACTTTTTCTACGCGCATGCTTGGACTACCCAAAAATTGACGAAAAACGACATAACCCTAATTTTCATAAATTTCATTTCATTTCATTTTTTTTTTTTTTTTTGACATAACTTTAAAAATAATAGGGCTAGAAAGTTGAAACATTTACCAACTAATAAAAATAGTCACGCACACATCTCATAAAATGTTCAAAAACATTTGACTAATTTTTAAGGTAAGTATAGCATTTTGAAAATTTCGGAAATTTCTCATTTTTCGTTAGTTTTTATTTTATTTATTTAATGTATGCATGTTAAGAGCTGAAAATTCAATACAGACATACTTATATATGTATAACCAACGCTCCTGAAAAATCTCGAAAATCGTTAGTTAACTTTTTTTTTTTATATAACCGTTGAAATTTAGCATTTTGACAGAATTCAATAGTTTTACATAAAATTACGTACTTAAACGCATATAAAAAATAATTGTTCAACCGATTTTTGAATGAAACTTGGTATATAGATCGAAAATTATATTGCAAATATTTTGGTGTAAGAAAATATTTCATAGACGAATAATTAAAAATTTTACAAGGTTTTTATGGGGGGAAAAAAATCAGAAAAAGTATTTGAAAAATAATTATAAATATTAATTAATATAATTAAAGAAAAACATGGATTACTTTGTGGCTAATTAATAATATTGGACTTCCTATTACTGGACATTTGAAATAATTTAGTGGCATAGAGTATGATTAAAGAAGTGTCTATTCTTGGAAAAAATTTAATTCTACAAATAGCTCAATACTCAAGGATTCTCATTAAAAGATCAAAATGCTAATTACACTAATTACTGAGAGGTCGAACATTTATTAATTTATGAAAATTGATTTTTATTACATTTTTAATTTTTATTAGGACATTATTATTACCTCGTATCAAACTCACACACACATTATTAAGTTTTTGAAGCTTTCGCTCAGAATCGTTTTATTGAAGAAATGATTTATCGTTTTTATACAATTTAATACACCCAACAAGAGCTTCACACCTGAGGTGCGAAGAATACCCATCATGTAAAGTATGTCTTGTTTTTTTTTTTTTTTACAATACTTCTGTTGAGTTCCTTTTAATATAAAAAAAAAAAGTTACAAATAATATATTTTTAAAAACGAATTCAGTTTTTATTTAGACAAATAAAAATATTACATACATTATTATGTGTGTATATATTATTGTATAAATATTAACAGTGGGTACATAGAACATTTGTGTAATTAATCTTAACAAAAAAAAGTACATTAACTTAACTATAACAAACAATATTTAAACACAATTTGAACACAAATTTACATAAAACACAGAAATTAAATATGATAAAATTAGTGTAGATTATTGATGAGAGCATAAATTTTGTTTATAAAGCATGTGAAATTTTCTGTGTGAATTTAAGATATTAGAAAAAAAAACATTTTGTCATAATTTATGATTTGAGACGTACACTTAAAAATATGTTAAGTTGTTATTAAAGTGTTGTTAAGTGTTACAGTGTAATGAGTGTAATTTTATGAGGTCTTTCTAATATGGAAACCTTTTCAAAATGCAATTCTTGAAAAGTTTTCTGATTTCCAGAAAAATGTATTATTAATTTTCATTGTTAAATTGGGAGTATTTATAATTTTTAAATTATTAATACAATTCTCAAGCACCAGTAGTAGTGGAACTTAAAAGTTTGAGAAGCGTATTTCACTTTCGACTTTTAACAATATATTATTACTTTCAGTACCTACAATTAATAATTTTTGGAAAAAAATAATAAAACAGCTGAGAAATTTTCGATTGAGATGAATTTTCATTTTGGTAAATAGATACTAAATTTTAGCGCTGTGGAGAGGAAATATATATATTTATATATTTTAAACGGGTTGTATCTAATTTATTTTCAAATTTAAATCTATCGATATTCGTTATAGTCTGAGGCATGTGTACTTAAAACAAGGGTAAGACTAAAAAACAAAAAAGGCTTCTCTATTCACCAGACACAAAAGTAACACAGTTTTTGGAGACGTGGTTTTTTTTTTTTTTCTTTTACGGAAACACATCACCAACTACATCGTGTCGCCTAACAGTCAATATACGAAAATCGCTTTTTACGTACTGAAAACTGTTTTTTTTTTTTTACTCTGTTCGTCGATAATTAAATATTAAAAACGTACCGAGTTTTCTAGGTTCACGATTTATTTTAGAATATCATCGGAAATGATCACGCTCGCCTATATAATATGAGTAATAATAATAACGAAAAAAAAAAGAAACATATGAAAGAAGGCAAAAATGAATATACGTGTATTAGTACAATATAGTTGATGGCCGAGCAGATCCGTCACGTACTTTCATATTATCATAAGAGCATATTTTTGTGTACAGAATTTTCAAAAACATATTATATAAAAAGCCATGTTCCGTTGTAAAATAATCCATTTTTCTACGATCTCGATTTCAATAACAATCTGTAAAGCGCAAGTCAATTCGAAATGCAGTCGAAGTCTTTATTGATCGTGATATTTTGTGCTGTACAGTGCTATGAGTAAAGATATTTAAGAACATAGTTTTCCATAAAATCATACCAATATGCTCAGTTGTTTGGTCTATAATACGAGCAATACACGTCCATTTGACCTAACCTAACGAGAACATTTCTAACGCTTCTAACATATCTTTCTTTTTCATTTTTTTTTTGTATATATTTTACTATTATATCTCCGTTTACTGTCGCGCTTCCGTATAAAACCACGTTCCAGACGCGTTAGTTTTTACAAGCAGCGTTTTCTTTGTAATCAAGTTCATATTATTTTATTCAGATGTTCTTATAGGGGAATTTATTTTTTGCTTTTGATTTCCCTTGTCGGTTTCCCAATGCTACCTAAGTTCTTGAAATAATCCACTTGGACAATTCTTTTATTTTCCATAGTTTTATATTCATCGACGGTATTTGTTTTTATTGTAGCATTACTCTAGGGGGTTTTAGTCTAGGCTGCATTTGTTTTCAGATTATATTACGTATATTCATTGAACGTGACATTCATTACGTATAGCGATGAGCAAAACAAGACCAAGACAGCCTCAGTCTTGGTGGTCTTGGTCTGGTTCTTGTAAACTCAATCTTGGTCTTGGTCTTGCTGCAAGACTCTTGATGTTTATATAAACGTCTATATTATATATATATTCATATATGTTAATTTGGAAAAATAAAATATTTATCTCGTACTTGGTTTAAAACGACTATTATTGTACAATAATATTTCAATTATTTCTTATCTTTCTTTCAATAATTCAAAAATTATTTTCCAGGACGCCATTCAGAGATAAAAAAAAAAAAAAAAATTGCAAGAGTCTGGTCTTGTTTTGGTCTCGGTCTCGCAGACATAGCTTGGTCTTGGTCTTGCGTGCAAGACCAAGACCAAGACCAAGATCGAGACCAAGCTATGTCTGAAAGACCAAGACCAAGACTGATTTTGTTCATCACTAATTACGCTGTTTGTAAGTCTTCTTCGGATATCATCAGAAAAGCGAAGTATTGATATAAAAATTCCTCCTATTTTGATTCCGATTTCCTTTTCGAACCAAAACCTCATATCGTTCATCGCTTTCTCAATAAATATAATATCGAACAATGTATATTGTGACAGTGGACACCCACTTGTTGTTGTTGCTGAATTTATGTTTATTGTGGCTTTTTGTTCTTTATGGATTTTATAAAAAATGCGTCTTCGTGTTTAAAATCGATTTCTGTTTCTTTCGAAAATTTCAAAAAGAATTGTCCAATTTGTGGTATCCAAAAACTTTCTCAACAGAGGCCTATGTTCCATGTTCCATGTTCCTATACTACAAGGATTTCGCTCGATCACGACGTGAGGCATCTCACGTTTATAACCTCACCGATTAGGTTGTTGTGCGCTGTTCGTTTGTTAATTTCGCAAGGAGTGTAATGCGGTGGTATTTCCTCTTGCCTTCCACATCGCAGAATAGTAACCGTGTTCATGGTCTCCATGCATGCCTACTAATTACTACCTGGCCATAGCTGTACCTGCTTGCCGAAGCATCCACCCATAACCAGTATACTGAAGGCGCTGCTGCCCACCTTCAGGTCCATTTTAGTCGCCTCTTACGTACAGGCATGGACTACCGTGGGTGTATTCTGGCCCCCCAACCCACAGGGGTAAATGGTTTTTTTTTTTTTTTGAATAATTAATTAGAATTTTTATTGTAATTAATTATAATTGCCCGTTATTATCAGTTTTCAGCACAATATGATAACTTTATCAAGACAATTCATCACGATAAAACATTATTTGGATGTTATTAAAATATTAATAATTAATAATATGTATATATATATATATATATTATGTTTTATTATATTTACGAATTATAAGTATTACATTTTGAAAAAAAAAATGATCATTGATTGTTAATTTTTATTCATTTTAGATTCTGAGCGGTAGCAAAGAAGCTTAGTATGATTATACAATGTTTATTTTTTTAATTTTTTCTCTGAACACTTTTTCATATAAAAATACTTGTAGGAATTTGAATTAGTAATACTATAGATCCGAAATTGCACACAGACGGTACTTTAAACAGATAATTTTTCAAATTTTTCATTACTTTCATCAAAAACGTGGAAAATTTGTCGAAAAATTGACAAAATATGATGCAATTAAAGGAATTTTCGTAAAATTGAAAATCACTTTTTAAAATAACATAAAAAAAAAAAAAAAAACGTAGCTAGAAACTTGAAACTTTCACCAACCACTAAAAATAGTCACGAAAATATTTCATGAAAATTTCATAATTTGTTGTTCAATTTTGAGTTAAGTACATCTTATTGAGTATTTAATTTTTTGTTAGTTTTTATGTAATAACATTTTTGATTTTTGATATTAAAAAACTCGAAAATTTAATATGATCTCACTGACATATGTGTCTAATTGTCCTGAAAAATCTCGAAAATGGTAAGTCAAATTTTTTCTCTAAAACCGTTTGGAGTTAGAATTTTAACAAAAGGTATTATTTTCATTTTTTGGGAAAATTTTCCCACGTTTTGGAAAATTTTTTAGATAATTTCGAAAAAAGGCCTGTTTATGATCGAATTTTTTGAACATGCATATCTATACGAAAAAAAAATAATAATAATAATAATTAACATCTTTACACATAATACATAAGGTATTACAGTTTCAATACTCGTCAAAAAGAATGATATAATACTATAAAACAGACGAAAAAAATTCAAAGTTCAACCTCAGAGTATCTGCAGAATTCTCAAAATGAAATGTGAGCAGTGGTAAAAATAAGGCGATAGCCACTTATTTATATCCAGGAGTACGCGTAGTCCAGCAGATATGCCGTATCCATTTGTCGCCGTGATGAAAAACCAAAGGGTGTTTGAGAGAAAGTTAATGATGGTCACAAACCAGAAGCCAGAACCAAGATCAGCTATTGAACGAAGCCAAAGAAGATAATATCTTCTTTGGCTTCGTTCAATAGCTGATCTTGTAATATTATTACACGAAGACGTATTCTCGAGTAATGCGTTATACAGAATAGAATGGAATAGAACTATGGGGCGATGAGACAGGAGCTGATGTAAATAATGCGATAATGGGAAGAGAAATTTAGGCGTAAACATGTTGACCGGATTTTGCCAACTGAACAGAGGTGCACCCTCGGAATATCCCACGTTCAAAACATCCCCATTCGAAATATTCCCTTTAGAAAAATCTCATATTCAAATTTTCATGTAAAATTAACCTAACCTACATCATATTGTATAGTTAAGTGGTCCATATTTTTCAAATTATTTAAATATGTCTTGAGAATATTATTTTCAAATAATATATTATTTTATATTTTGTAATTTTCGTACATTGTGAAAACACGTCGATGTAGTTTTACATTCTGAGTGGAGCAAATTAATAAATAAATAAATAAAACCATAGGTATGTCGGAAAATTTGTAATTTTTTAACGTCTTTTAAAAAATTACAATTTATACTCTTTGGAAGCATATAATATGAGTAGAGTATAATAATTATGCAATTATAAATCTTAACTTTTGTGTAATACATATTATGTAATAAACAAATAAATTATAATATGGGATAATTTGAATGGGGATATTTTGAGGGGAAACCCTGAACAAAGAGTTCAGATGGAGAGTGCCCTCCTCCGTATCCCAGACGTATAGAAAATGAAAAAAAAAAAAAACAAAAATCCTGAGTAAGGTTAATAATTATAAGGATAATAACCGAAATGAACGTCTACCTCGTACCGGATGTCGGCTGCAAGGCCGGAACCTTTGTACTAAATAAATATTTGTGTTTATAAAAATAAATGAATAATAAGGTTTTAATTTTTCTTTGTCCATTTTTGACTCGTATAGATATTTATACAAAATATATATATATATGATATTTATAAATAAGGATTTTATGAGTTTATATTGTGTGCGTGTATTTGTGGGTGCGTGTGCGTTTACATTAAGAGTTATGACATTGATATTAAATATTTTTCCTACACATTCTAACTAATAATAAATTAATTAATAATAATAATAAAATAAAACTAATACTAATTACTAATTTATAATTTATATTTTATTATATTATTGTACAGTAGAACACCGATTATCCGGACGAGAAAAAAGAAGGCAACTTCTCCACGAAAGTGCAATTTTTTTTTTTTTTTTATAAAAATATAATATTATATTTAAAGCTTAGTATTTTCTTTTTTAGTTGAATATTATAGTAAAATTATTTGTTTATTGTTACAAATTTCAAATTATATGACATAAATATTAATAAATGAAATACATTCATATAATTATATAATACGTCATATGCCAATCATTTGCTTATCCGGACAATCGAAGCTCTACTGTATTTCTATATCTATTTATGTCTATTATATTGTATAAATTAACTACATCTTTACACAAAAAATCGCTGTCGAAATAAAGAACTAGATTGTACACTCATACCATGTGTTCCGTATGTATAATGTTCATCTGTAATATAACGGAACGAGTGATTAATAGGGCTATGATTTTGTAGCGAAATAAATCCGTAAAAACAAAAAAAAAAAATGATTTCAAATGCCCATAAAAAGCATTTTATTAAATATTGAACTCGAAAAACAAAGTCAATTATACATTAAAAATTGGACATATTTTGCGCTTTGAGTATTCTTCACTCCTCGGATAGAAATTTTAAAGAAACGATAAATAAATAAAAAAATAATGAATAAAACAATACCTAAATTATATTATAATAATTAATTAATAATTAATAATTTTATTGAAAAACGATAAATAAATAAATCGTTTCTTCGATAGATCAAACAATCCTGAGCTGAGGTTCAGTTTATTGAAACAAAAAAAAATTTTATCTATTTTACTCGGCCAATTTTATGTTCCACAATTAACAACAGAGAAGTTTCAAAAAAGAAGTTTCAATTGTGTTAATGCTAAATTTTGGGTAGGATTCTCCAAAATTTTGAAAAACTATTAAGAAATCGGTAGAATTTTTGAAACTTGGTTCCTGGGTAGAAAATTTAATTGCGAATACTTTGGTGTAATAAATTGAAAATGGACAAATAAGTAAACATTTTATAAAGATTTTATTGGAGAAAAAATAATCGGAGAACGTATAATATTGTATATCCATTTTTCAAATCCTACAAAAAAAATGATGGCAGTGAACAAGACAAACTTAGAATTCAAAAATCGAAATTTTGTTCAATTAGTTGAACTCTTGCTCTTTTAAAAACAATAAAATGTTGATTAAGTATTAGTCTTATATAGCCAAAATTTTAAAATATATTCAAATAGTGACATAAATTTAGCAAATACGTCATGAGTAACACTATTTATTTTTAATTTAATATGAACTATATTGTTAAATCTCAAGTTATTTCTTTTTTATTGTGATTATTAATTTGTATACGGTGGAAAAAAAATAATGTGCTTCTGTTTGTTTTACATGAGATTTTACTCATAATTAATATACCTTTATAGTTATAAACTTACAGAAAAGATTGCCGCTTTAGATAATGTCTCAGATGGTTCTAAGGTTTCGTGAATTTTTTTTCCAAGAAATATTTCACTACACTTTCACGAAATATTTCATTTATCTGAAAAAAATCAAAAAAAAAAAATAAAAAATCTAAAATAATATTTACAAAAAAAAAAAATAATAATAATAATTGGACTGTCTAATTATAACTATATAATAAGAGTGAGTGCAATGGACATATATTAGAAGTATATTAGAAGTATGTCTATTTTACAAAAATTGAAAATATAAGGGATTCATTACAATTACTATTAAATAGTACCCATGGTTTTTGTTTGTTATATTCCTACATAAAAATTGGTAATTATTGTTGGATTGCGGTTTTTAATTTTTAACAATATTATGTTTATTTTCAAGTTTATTTAAAATTTAGAAATTACATATTTTCAATTATTATTATAATAATTATAATTAGTAATTTTTATTATTTGTAAATGTATCTGGTGATTACATTATGAAAGCTTAGACCAAATCGTATAAATTTATACCGGTACATTTTTAACAAGACACACATTTTGTGAATTGTTATTTTCTAAAATAATCTCATTATAGTAAAATGTATCTTACATTGATTTCACATTCTGAATGAAATAAAGAAGCTAGTGTCTTTACAATAATGTTTATTTTTTTGTAAACACTTTTTCGTATAGAGATGTTTGTCCAAACGTTTCAATCAGCAACTTATTCAAATCGGATTTGCCTCTGGTTGGTACTTAAGTGTAGTCGTCTTTTGAATTTATCAATTCTTAAATTTTTTGTGGTAAAACTACCCTAAATTTAACAAAAATGACTCGAAAACCATAATTTTTTTGATTCAAACTTTATGAAAATTTAAACATAGATAGATAATAATATGAAAAACATTTTGTGTCAAGAAAATTTAAAAAAATTATAAAACCACTAGAGTCATTTTCTGATCTAAAAAGTTGCTGTAAAAACATTTGGACCAATAGGTTCACACGAAAAAGTGTTTCAATCAAAGAAAAAAAAAGTTCTATCTTACCACATTAAAACAAAATAAATATGTTCGTTGAAATGTTGCCATCGCTCCAAATTTGTCGCTGTTTGTTCACAGTGTCTTAAATCCGTTTCTGATTGAACCATCGAAACCATTTTTGTTCTGTTGTGAAGAATTATATTATTATAATTATATTATTTGTGTTTCATTTTATAAATAATTATAATGTGTATTTTATACGGCACTTCGAATTAAATTTTCAATATTATAAATTAATATTGATCAAGTAATTAATAATAAATAAACCTATATTTAATTATTTTCACTTTTATATTAAATAAATATCCGTTCTCCATTAATGACATGTATAAATTGATTAAATAATGAGAAAGGTCACTGGAGGATAAATTAAATTATGAAGGCAAACCCTGGACAACTGCAGTGAACACTGAAGACCGAATATAAAAAAAAAAAAACCGGACATACTTCGCACGACGGATGGTATTCTCTTGACGGGCATATTAAATTTTAAAAAAACGATAAATCATTTCTTCAGTAAAACGATTCTGAACGAAGGAAGTTAATAATATAAGAAAAACAATTTTTCGAAAAATGTCCAAAATTTTTTTTCACATTTTCAAAATTTTCTTGCGCCAAAATCTTTTTTATAGGATTTTCTATCTATGTTTAAATTTTCATAAAATTCAGATCAAAAAATGATGGTTT
>JAIPRM010012691.1:0-11945 GCA_025469315.1 Stegophylla sp. TES_Ste_2020 | reverse complement strand
GTTTCAAAAAGTTATTGATCGAAACTTTTGGACAAGTATTTCTATACGAAAAGTTGTACACAGAAAAAATAAAAAATAAACATCATTGTAAAAACACTAGCTTCTTCACTTCATTCAGAATCTAAAATTTCATGTCACGGTGTTTGTGTTCAAACTCCTCCGAAACGGCTCGATCGATTTTTATGAAATTTTTTTTGTATATTTGATAAGTGTGAGAATGGGTTGTAAATTATTTTTCACCCACATACCCCTACCTACCCATTTTGCAATTGCGATTTTAGTATTTTTGTATGAATGTATCAAAAAAGAATAAGACAGTGAATAAAAAGGCGTCGATAGCTTAAATTTCATTATTCAAAATCAAATCTCTGATAATTTGGGGAACTCAAATTGGGGTTGCAATTGGGAAACCCTGAAATTGGGGAAAGACGAAATTCGCCAGGTCCACTAGTATATATATATAAAATATATATATGGCATTTTAGTTGCTACTTCTGAATGGAAAACTATAGGTTTTCATACTTTTTTATGACTTAAATAAAAGCATTGAGATCATAAGAATTAAAAACAATTTAACGTAGATGATTCACTTATCATAATATGTGACTTAGAACTTTTGTGATTTATATCATCAGTAATAATGATTATTATGAACTGAGACTTTGTTAGTGTACCTCTAAAATAAGTGTATACGCTGCATACCCCGTGTGCATGCCTATGTCTATTGCATAACTACTCGGTTAAGTTCTACGCGCGTATTATTTTATTCATTTATTTTTCTTTTACCTCTCCGGTCGGAAACACCACCACTGGATCCACTGGATACTGACCGTTGCCGCCGCTTGGAGGCTCAACGACTTTTTGCCCTGCTCGCTGTACGACTTTATCCTGTAAGAATATAATATTATTGACACGGATTAAAACGAAAAATTATAGGCGCGCGTGCACGTAGCTAAGCGGTGCTAGGGGGGTGGCCTTCCCCCAAATTATTCTGTTGTGCTAAGAGTATCGTCAAATCTTAAGTTGAAAAAAAAAACGTAAGAAAATGCACGCAAAATATTCAGAATTTTGAAATTAACACGTAGTATGGAGAGCCGGGCATACTTTGCATTATGGGTATTCTTCATTCCTCTGGTTGGATTTGGAAGGTGTGTTAAATTTCAAAGAATCGATTAACATTTTTTCAATAAAAAGATTCTGGGTTGAGTTTCGTTTATATTTTTCGTTTCGTTTTACTTAAAAATTGTGAAGTTTATTAATATTACAAAAAACAATTATTTTATGCTTACTGTCGAGAAAAAAGTGTTGGTTAAAAATTTCCTAATTTTCTTTTTACATTTTCAAAATTTTCTTACACCAAAATATTTCTCATATTATTGCCTAATTATTTTTAAATTTTCATAAAGTATGGATTGACTTTGCGACTTGTAAGCATTTAGAGAATTTTTCTGTATAACCCATCGGTTAAGAGGATGTCAACAGACACGAATAGTCCCCCCACCCTTCAGCCGTTTTTAATGTCTTTTAAAATATATTGCTATGAAGCATAAACTACCTGTTTTTTTTTCGATTACAATAAAACCGGATTTGTAAAGTATTAAAGCTATTAAACAACATTTTAGGTAAGCTCTCCCCTCATTTTTGATTTCTAGATCCACGCCTGAATGCCACATCAGCCACTTCAAAAAGTTCATTACGAGTGATTTTTAAAAATAAATATCTACCCAAACGATCTCGTGGGAAAAGTTATAATTATCAAAATGTTTGCTATACATAAAAAAGCTATTGATCCGTATAATTATTATTATTATTTATTCAGCCAAAAACAATTACAATTAATTAATTACAATAAAATAATTTAATAATAGCTGATAGTAATAAAGTAATAATTTTGTTTACAACTTAATTAAATAACTAATAGCCGATAATGAATAACTAAAATAAATAAAAATATGAGAATTAAAAAAAGTAACTATTTAAATCGTATTTACGTGAATGAATAAATTACTACGACACATATTAGATTTTTTTTTTTGAGGACTGTGAAAAATCAGGGTACTTTTTATCATAAAAAAAAGTTTTACGACGGCCAATTAACAGGGGATGTTAAACCTCTTAATCACGATTTCCTCCATTTTTGGAGTAGATTTCTTTGATCTCATTCCGTACTCGTGATCTATTATTAAAATGTATCCGAATACAGCGTACAATTTATCACGTTTTAAGTACGATTTCGAATATTGAATTTTCGATTTTTGAAATTAGTCCTGGTCACACAGGTCCAGGAAAAATGTTCCTGTCATCCTGGCTTGTTGTAAGGTCCTGTCGTGTCCTCGGTGTAATGTAATAACGTGCGCGTAATCCTACAAAAATCGTTCCCTACGCGTCGGCTATTACCTTGATGCGCTTCGTGAAATCCGCGAACACAGTCGCGAAGTCTTTTTGGCCGTCCCTTTGGTCCTTTCGATCGCCGCCGTCGCCCACTATGGTCACCGAAGCCGACGGCACGCCCGTGTTGGACATCACCCTGTAACCGCGCTCGTCCGCCACGTAGTTGACGAACGCCACGTGTCCGTCGCCTTCCACGTAGCTATAGTATCCGGTCACCGTGCCGTCCTTGTCGCGTATTTCCGCCCTGCCCTGTAACACGAGTCCAGCGGCGTTCTCAGAATAATTCAATGGAGGGGGATGAAATTTTTTTTTTAGAAAATAAGCAACAGGGGTTTCACCACCTCACAACTCTAATATTATAATGTAGAACATTAATATAATAATAATTATAATATATCGTCAAGTCGTGTTTATTGTTAATTTTTATTAATATTGTAAACATTTTATATAATGAAAAATCCAAATTAAACTGTTGATTTCACTGAATTCTAATCAGTTGAATCGAGTACATCTTCAAGATCAATAGACACGATAAATTTCCAAAATTTTTAAATGCTAACTTAACTAAAAATTGATTAAATATTTTTGAAATTTTGAAGGAAAATTTTTCGTGACCGTTTTTATGGTTTTAAATTTCTTGCCGCATTATTTTTGAAGCTATGTTAAAAAGCAATTTTCAATTTTACAAAAATTTCGGTAATTGCATATTTTGCCTGTTTTCGACAGATTTTCCGCGATTTTGGAAAAAAGTATTGAGAAATTTTAAAAATCACCTCTATAAAGTACCATTTGAGTATGATTTTAGATCTATTTACTGACCGAAATTTTTGGACAAGTATTTCTATACGAAAGGTGTTTATAGAATGAGAAAAAGAAAAGAAAAAATAAACATCATTGTAAAATTATAAGCTTTTCCGCTTTACTCAGAATCTAAAAATTCATGTTGGGAGGAGATCTATCCCTAAATCTATCCCTAAAATATTTTATTGTTTTTCTAAAATTATTATTATTTTTAACTAACAAAAGACTGTTAGATTTTTATTAGGTTTTTACAAATCGTTAAATTTGTATATATTTAAATAATTCAAAAATTAAATTACATGCCTAATAATATCGTGCTTTGTTTTTATAAGTATAAACCAGCAAAACATTGTAAGATTTGTATGTCTTTTTATATATATATATATAATACTGTTACATTTTTATCTACCTACTTAATTGATTTAAAAATTAAATTACATAGTAACTTAAATATGACTGTTACGTTTAAAGTTTTAAATTTATATCAAATACATTATATATAATTGTATTAAATACACAAAAATAATTTTAACTACTTTATAAAAACAGTATGGAAATTCTATAATGTCTTAAAATTTTACATGTAATCTTAAGTTGTCTAAAACTTTATACAAACACTGAGGTAGGTACCTTATATACAGTTTTTTAATAGAAAAGTATAGATTAGATTTATCTAAGAAGCTATTAATTTGAAAAATCAAAAAAAAATTTCAACCTTTTAAAAAATTTTACAAAAAAAATTTACATCACTACTATGTACACAGAATCGCAGCATCCGTCGGAATATGCAAAATTTTCCCCGTTTATAATTTTTGAACTCGAAAATAAACGAAAAAAAAAACCGTCGAGTGATCTTACCTCAGATCCAGTTGTATGTCCGAAAACGTATTGTCCGTCGTCCGACTGCAGATGAAAACGGTCGTCTTCCGGTCGCTGCTTGGTGCCGCTTCCGCCACCGCCTTTCGCGTGTCCGGCACCGCCTTTGCCGCCTGTCTTCGTCGAGTAAACGCCGACCGACACTGCAGCAGCCATCGTTACGGCCGCGGCCAAAACGACAATCTATATGGGTAATAAAAAACGATAAACGAATGTGGAATTACAAATATTATTTACGGATTATTTTTCGTATCGTAGATGGATCCATTTCTGTAATGTAATACACTTTTTTCTCTCCCAAATTTCATTTAGGTTTTCTCGCAAAAAAAGCTGAACTCAACCGAGTTAAAATTAACTTAAAAAATATAAACAAAGTTTATGAACTTAGTTGGATTGCAACATTTAAAGGAAAATAATATAAGTGAGTCAAGTTAAAAGGAAATTCTTTTTAAATTACCAACCCTCAAAAAAATATTAAGATAATTATGATATTCTCGTACAAGTATGATCTATTTTTCGCGAAAATAAATGCCAAAACCTATATGATAATTGATATACTTATTGCATCACACACAATCGCATATATTTAAGACTTCTTTTCGGGGGGACGGAACGAATCCTACAAACCTATTTCTAGAAAAGAACTAAAGAAGTAGATCTTGCTCACAAATCTCAAATTTTTTATTTTGTTAAACATTATTTTACATATTATTCTAAGAATTATTTCATTAAATGGAAAATATTTTTAAATTTCAAATTTCAGTTCGTTTTATTATTACTAGGGTCATTAATTTATGTACTAAAAACTACAAATATTCATGAACTTATACACTTAAAACACTGATAATACGCTGAAAATATTTCCTTAAAAATTATATACATTTATAAATGCAAGTAAAAAAATTAACTTTTTGTACTTCAAATTTTATTTTAAGCATAACAATTCACAATTAAAGACTTTGATAAATTTTCAAATGTAAACGAGTATCGATTATAGGCTAAAGTATATAGTAATTGATGGAATTGGTGCCAATTAAAAATTTATTAAATCATCACATGAATATTCATATTATGATATCATCCATTGTCATTTTTTTTAACGAAATTATTTTTAAAATTTTAGATTGTTTCTCAAAAAGCCCATCTGTAGTTCGTATAATTTACTAGTAACGATATGTCTGGTTTAGTCAAAATCGCTTGGTCAAACACAATCAGGCAAAATTTTAAAAGAGAACGATAACATATGACCCACTTAAGAAAACCACGAATAAGTTTTATATTTCATTTATCGAGTCGAGAAGTCTTTTAAAAGTAATTTATTTTGACAGTGACATAATACATTGGTACATGATTCTAATACGTAATAAATAATAAACATTTTGGAAAATATGCTGATGAATCAAAAAATTTAAAAAAAAACGGAAATATGCAATTATATGTGAAATAAAATTTTGGATTTGGATTTGTGTTGGTGTGATTCAAATTCATATCTTATACAGCAACTTTTTGGTCGATTCAGTAAAAACTCGCGAATGTATGAACTTCCGGGCTTCAATTATGGCATAAGTACACTTCCATGGCGCTGTGTTAGATTTTTATGTCAAACCGTACTACAAAATAGAAGAAAATGCTACAGGTCTCGAGGATCGCTGCTCATAACTGCGTTTTACACGTTCGTATCAAAGAGACCGCATAATAACTTCACGTTTAAATTATTCTTATTATACATATATATATTCTCCGTTTACTCAGTGAACACGACAGTATTTGTACAGATATGAGGGCGGACTTACGGTGAGCGAAAGACGCATGGTGATGACGCGGTTGACGGATTCGACGGTATAATTATGACGCGAGCACTGAGCGGATAAACTTCGATTCAGAGTGAGTTCACTTCTCCAACGGTCGACAGCTTAACCCCTGTAGAACTTGAACTTGCTCGTGTCCGACGCCATGTCACGGGTCTTTTATACCGACCATACGGGCTTTCCAAGTGCACTCGCCGAAGCCGACGTCCTCGTGCCCTCCTACTGCCACCGTCGATACGAATTTTTTCCAATTTTTTTTTCCTCATCGACGGCTATTGTCGTACAGTGCGAGTCGTCATACCATAATATGGCGTGTGCTGTGCCCACACACACGTCGCGTTTCCGAGTAATTTTCGCGATTCGAAAACAAATCAATACGACAATTCGCGTGGCGTTTTCCCTACACGCGTTAGGTAACACGTCATTGACGTGTGTGTGTGTGTGTTGTGGAGATACAATTATTTTGTTATTATTGCAAAACGGCCAATAATATTGTAACAGTAAAATTGTTTAGTGAATAATAGTAATATAAATTGTATTGTTTTAAATCCAGGTAAAAATCAATTATGGGATGCATCACTCTCCCTTCCCCCCCAATAAAAAAAAGTGTAATTATTATCTTGTAATTTATCGAAAGTGAGTGGTTTTTCAATGTGACCATTTTTGATTTACCCCTGACTTTGGATCTTAGAACGTAATCGAAACAATGCAAGGCTATAAAACAGTGTTACCCTAAGGATGTGCTGCGGCACACTAGTGTGCCTTGATAATGTGTAGGTGTGCCGCGAAAATTTTCAATGAATTAAATTAAACATAATTAAATAATTGTTATAACTTATTAAACAATATATCACAAAGAACAGTAATTACATAATCTTAATATTTTATTTATAGCTTCCTGTTTCCTCACAAAATGATTATTTTGGTTACTTAGTGAAATGTCTTGTGAGCAAGATTCATTTTAGTGTTACACCATTTAATTAAGTTTATATCAGGTTGTAGAACTAAAAATGCCCAATTTTTTATGGTAAAAACAATTTTTTCTAATATTACACTAAACTTTCTATTCTTACCACGAAAATATTTTTTATTATTATTCTTTAGATAAGATAGGTATTTGTTAAATAATTTTATCGAACTTATTTAGCTTATACTAGAATACTTATATAGCCAAAATGTGAAGTTTTAAAATTATTATTTTGGATATTATATCGTAAAATGACTTAAATCAAAATTGTGAAATATTTGTATACTACAAATTATAAAATTTTCGGGTATTTTTAAGCATGCGTTCCTTATACTATTAAAGAAAACTAAAGAAATTACAGATTTTAAAATATTTTGCTCAGAAAAAAAATTTTTATAATAGTCAAAAGGGTTAATAAGGATAACATGTCACTAGAAGTAGACAATGCTTATCGAAAGTGTGCCGTGACTTATTACAACTAATACTGATGTGCCGTGTGTAAAAAAAGTTTGGGAACCACTGCTATAAAAGGTCAAATTGAGACACCATTGGATAATGCTCACTGTCTTAACTATGTGAAATTTACCTCCGATAAAAATCAATCTTATCTAAATGAATTTATCTAGATATATCAGTGTTAGGGTGTATTTAGTAAACCGCATGTTAGAAAAAAAAAAAAAAAAAAAACAGAACAATCGAAAAAAACTTTGAATTTAAATACTTATTGTTATTTGTTGAAAGAAAATACATGGAAAATTAAAAATGGCTACAAAAAAATTTGTAATTTATCTTATCATAAGCTAGATAAAATAATATATTTGTGTCTAGATGAGTTTTTACAAAATTTTCTTTCATATTATCCACATAATTATTTTGTTCTCTGGACTAACATCGAGTGTCGTAACTGTACTCATAACATAATGATGTAGGCACACCATATAATTTATCATAATAATAACATCATCCATTGTTTCAGCGGAACAGTAGAAGTAACAATAATCATGTAATTATTATTATTAAATCGTTTCCAGAGTATTCAAGCGTTTATGAGCGTCGCGTAATCGTTTTTTCTTCGGAAAACCCGTCTGTGCAACCGCGCGTTATCCATCAAAATTGACAGCAATATTGTTGCTGTGTACGTAAAAATAGTTGTGGAATGATGAAATACGGTTTTTTTTTTTTTTTTTTTCTATTGTCATATTACCGCGAAAAACACGTGCACGACATTGAAAGACTGCGGGTAAAAACGATAATAATCAAAAATCTGATTGTTAAACGTTATTTTAAAATGTGTCCTTCGACGAATTAATGTAATATATATATATCGAATTAGGGAAAAATTATCAAGATTAATGATTTAAAAATGCAGCAAAAAAAGTTATAAGCCCGAAAGGAAAAATTTACATAACTAAACTTTTTTGAAATTTGACTATGATCGTTTTTACCCGCAGGTCTTCAAATGGGTACTTACTTATATTATGTTAATCCACAACTGAAGTTTAACATTGAAAGACTTTAATGGTTACAAAAAAATAAACAAAATGTAGTAATTTTTTTTTTATGTGTTTTTGTACCAAATTATTATGATGTTAAATAATGAGTTAAATATTAAAACTATCAATGCTGTTTTACAGTCATTTCAGTTTATTTTTGATTCATTTTAGGTGTTTCCTTGATTCCTTAATTCAACTCTGTTTATTGAATTGAAAATTCAAAAAACATTGAGAAATCATAAAGAAACGTTTCAATCAATTTTAAGTTAGCATTTTAATTAAAAATCGTATTGTGTTACATTTAATAACAATCAATCAATTTTACTATTTTTCTTTTTATTAGGAATTTATTTACGCGTTAAAATTTAATCAGGTATTAATCAAAGATAAAAACGTTTAGTATTTTATCATCATATGGACAGGATCTCGTATTTTTTATCGTTTATCTATTGCATATTTTACTAAAAAAACTTAATTTTTTGCCTATGTATCTCGTAACTTTTAGATTCTGAGCGGAGCAAAGAAGCTCATGATATTACAATCATGTTTATTTCCTTCCTTTCTGTGAGAACTTTTTCGTATAAAAATACTTATCCAACTTTTTTTAACAGGATTTGGCTGTAAATTTTAGTATAAAGAGGTAATTTTTCTAAATTCATATTTTCCCGAAGGGTTAACACAACATAAAATATGTTTTCACGTCATTTATTTCTCTTCGGTTGTTTATTTGGTTGCTATAGAAAATTTTATAGCAAACAATTAATTTATTCAATATGGTAACTATAGTAAAACAATATTCAATAAATGTTAGCATAACATTTGTTTACAAGTCATTTTATTTCGCTTTTATTGTTTATTTAGTGGCTATAAAAAATTTGATAGCAACCAATTTATTTATTGAATAGAGTAACCATGGTTACACAATAGTCAAAATAAATGTTTGTTTTTAATTTTATTTATTTTGATCGTTGGTAATCATTATAAAGAAATTTCCGCTCAGATTCGTTTTTCAGAAGAAATAATTTATCGTTTCTTAATCATATCATTTATCGTTTAATATGTATCACATCCATCATGTTTCACCCGAGTAGCAAAGAAAATTATATAATATAAAATAAATATAATATATATATATAATTCACAGTAGTAGGTTCACAGTAATAGTTTATTTTACTCGCCTAAATATACGAGATTCAATTAATTAAGATGCCTAAATTTTTTTTTTCAAAAAAAAAAAAAAACTCAATAATTATAAATACTCGGGTAGTAAATACTTTCCTTTTTTAGTGTTATGCAATATATCAATTGAAAACGTGTTTCGTAAAACAAGTTTAAATGGGGGGAGAGTCATTTTCCAATAATTAGAAAGAAACAAATTAAATAATTTATTTGATATTTACTTGGTTGATTGGAACATCTTATACTTTACCATAAGTAGGCATTGAGCATATATATATATATATTATATACATGGATTATTTGTGTAAACTAACTAAAAATTTAATTGATTATAGCAAATGATTTATTAATTAATGTGTATTTTATTTATAATATTGAACAAACAACAAAGTCATTATAACATTATAATTACATTGAAATTTTATACATTTTAATTATTTGCCTTTTATATAATATAATTACTTTCAAAAAAAAATGTATTTTGTACCTCCGTTATTCTGTTGCATCTAAAGGCAAAATAAATTATCTTGTACCTTATTGAAAATATTAAATGTATTTTGTATTGTGCATCTACGAGTAAAAATAGATCAACCTAGTAACTAAATTTTTTTTTTTTTTTTGAGTTTCTTGCCATTTCCTGATCCTTAATATATACTATAACCTAATGATTAGTATAGTATGTATTAACTATCATATTATGTATATTATATGTAATATTTATTATGTATTTACCTATATTATCCCTAACACTTAAATTTGAATAATTTTTCAATAACCAACGGTTTGAATTTTAATACGTAGAATATGTAAGCTTGATAATCGGCAGTTGCGTATATTTTGTATCATATCACCAGGTTTTTAGTCAGATATTATAATTCATTTATTTAATACGATATAATTGAATTATAGACACTCTATCACTACTAAACACTTCATACGTGTATGCGTACACTCGTAATGTTAGATGGACTCTACCAGTGGCGTATTTTAAATTTTTTTCTCGGGGGGGAGGGTCTATATATTTTTGATATTTTTGTACAGGCGATTATAGCTTTTTAGTGTACCTAGACTTAATTAATGTGGTACAAACCCCCTCTGCCTCTTTACCACCACAACTAAGGAACTAACAATATTTGGTTTGAAACATTCTCATTAAATATATTAGATTTTCAGTGGAGCGAAGAAGCTAGTGTTTTTACAGTAATATTTATTACTTAGATACATTTTTTTTTTCTCTAAGTGCTTTTTCGAATGGAAAACTTGTCCACAAATATAGAACGGCAACTTTTTAAATTACAATTTTTCTCTAGTTGGTACTTTTATGAGGTATTTCTTCAAAATTTTCAATAGTTTACTCAATATTTGCGAAAAATTAGTCAAAATTTGACAAAAATGCCTTAAAAACTATCATTTTTTTATACAAACTTTATGAAAATATACACAGACAATAGTATAAATGGAATGGCAAATATTATGGATAAACCTACCATTTTGGCTCTTATGAATTGCTTGTCATCTAGTGACAGTTCTGGCGATGAAGAAATCATTAAGTATTTAGTATGTATATAAAAAGACATCAGCTACAATACCTAAAATCAAATTAAATTTTTATTTTTATTTTATTAATTAAAATAGTAAAGGTAAAATATGTACAGTACCTATATAATGTTACTATTACTGAAGTATAATAATAATTAACAGTTTTAATAGTTTATGTATAATAACGTATGTAATAATTATGTATAATATTTGAAATATATTTTTATTACATAGATAGACATGTTGTTTTCAATTATTATTGATTAATTAATTTATTGTTTTCAAACATAACCTAATTTTAATGAATAAATAGTGATAACATTGAAATGATAAAAATGTATGTTTCATTTGCACTGGAACTTTTATGCACTGGTGCGTATAATCAGTGAACTGATGAGGGTGACCGAGTGCAATAGTGTAGAGCGGTGGAAAACTTGGGCGGCAGTCTAAAGACCACACCGTAATTACCGACTTGTATCGTATTAAATTTAGCGTCGAAAAATACAAATATAAATAAGCGAATAACAAATACCTTTTAGTGTCCGTACTTTCATCGAGTTTTTTTCAGTCTTACCCTTGTAAAATGTTTAATTCTTTGTCAGTAAGAAATTTTATTGCACCAAAATATTTGCGATGAAATTATCTATCTAGACACCAAATTTCAAAACAATCGATCGAACCAATTTTCTTATATGTACATTAAAGTGCGTGATTTTAGGTAAAACTAACGACTTAAGTCGAAATTCTAACTTCAAACGGTAATAAAAAAAAAAAGTTGACTAACGATTTTTGAGATTTTTTCAGGTCAAGTAGACATATATGTCAGTGAGATAATATTAAATTTTCAAGTCTTAATATCAAAAATCAAAAATTTTATTACATAAAAACTAA
>JAIPRM010012690.1:0-11945 GCA_025469315.1 Stegophylla sp. TES_Ste_2020 | reverse complement strand
AAATCTTTCTTATATTATTTTCTATCTATGTTTAAATTTTCATATAGTTCGGATCAAAAGATGATGGTTTCCGAGTCGTTTTTTTCAAATTTTGGGTATTTTTTTTCAAAAAATAATTGAATAATTGAGAAATTCAAAAAATGACCTCATTAAAATATAATATAGAGGCAAATCCGGTTGCAAAAAGTTACTGATCAAAACGTTTGGACAAGTATTTCCATACGATAAGTTGTACACACAAAAAAAAAAAATAAAATAAAAATAATAAACATTATTGTAAAAACACTAGCTTCTTCACTTCGTTCAGAATCTAAAAATTTTTGTTGAATATGTATATGACTTGTGTTAACCTGCAGTTCTACATAAAATGTATAGTTTTCATTGAAATAAAATTGAAAAAATTGAATTTAATTAATAAACCTACAGTAATTATTTTGTTACGTATGAATTTAATTGTTTTTCTAGTAAAAATTGTTAAATATTTGAGCACAGATATAAACGAACGGTAGTTTTTTCGCTATCCGAATATTTCGACTTCGTGAACGTCAATGCCGTAGGCCAAACTAATTGTAAAAATCACTCGTACCGCAATTATACCGATATACTATAATATTAGCTAAAAAAAAAAAAAAAACTCCAATTAGGGATGATAACAATGATTTGAATATTATTAGTGCTCGGATAGACTTCTGCATTTCTCGCGTACCGTTCGGTTTTGGATTCTATATATGAGCAAAAAAGACCAATTCAAAAAAAAAAAAAAAAATCAAGTTTATTGATTTATTCAGTCCTTTCAAGCTGAAAATCGAAAATGACTAACGATAATGAATAGTGATATATTTTATGCCTTTTAAAGATGTAGTATTGTAATAAAATTTAATACTTATAATAATTAAAGTAATAAAATATGGGTTTTCAATTCATATATAATGTTAAAGTTATATTGTTAGATGTATTTAGAATTAATATTTATTGATTAATGGTTGTTTATTGGAATAATGCGAACAATATTTTTTATTAAGTAATCGTGTTACGGTTTTATATTTATCTGCTCATCAGAAAACAGTGAAGACGATGTAACCTCATTATTAAGGCTGAGATTTCGATATTTGTATGATTCTCCGAAAATTGCTATGCAATGCCAGTTTTTCTCACAAGTTCATTTCTTGTAGTTTTTTAACGTGAATAAGTAATTTTATTTTTATTAAGTAATTTTTATCATTATTTTGGGAATTTTTAATTGGTGGTATGTGGAACGTTTATAGGAGAGTATTTGTAATGTTTAACCCTAACAACTGTCGTTTAGACCATCGATTCTATGAAATACGTCCTCGGATTCGCTGCCATTACCTATATTATAGCTAATATCGACGAATAATATGATAATAAAATAATTGAACCGTCGAAAAACAACGCCAGAGTGACGTTCGAGAGCTTAATATTATGACGTTGTTGATTTTACACGAACACGAAAAAGGGAAGAGGATAAATGGGAAAGGTGGGTGGGGGGGAGACGCGTGAAAAAAAAAAACAAATGAAAAAATCGACATTGCACGCTTTGCCACGGCGACGCGCGGCTGCGGTGACGGGTGTGTAAATATTGTCTTTTATTGTATTCGTGTTGTTGCAATGTCAAAAATCGAATTATTCCTTTAGCTCGTATATCGACGCTGACTTTTACCGCGAGTGTGTGAGAGGAGGGGCAAGTATAATAACATGTATTTGGACTGAGGTGAGGGTTACCCACTGTGTTCGCGTAAGCGATGGCCGTACGCGAACAACCTGAGAGTAGCAAATATTTTAAGAAAATACAATTAGCGAAACGAGAAATGCGAAGAAGAGAGGTGAAAAGTGATATGCTATGGCAATATTATTATACTATATACGCGTGGATAACGATAACATTTTAGATTCTGAGCGAAGCGAATCGGCTAGTGTTTTTACAATGATATTTACTTATTTTTATTTTTTCCTTTCTGTGAATACTTTTCCGTATACAAATAGTTGTACAAAAGTAAAATGAAGTAAAGTGAAACAAAAATAAGTAAAGTGTAAACAAGAGAGCAGGACATGGTTCGCAACACGGGTATTCTTAGCTCATCGAGTCAGATACTCTTGGTGGGTGTTTTAAAAATTACGACTAATATTATTCTTTATGCTAATAACTACCTCAGTTCAGAATGTGTATTCCTGAATACCCACCAAGACTATTTGATCCGATGAGCGAAGAATATCCGTGGTGCGAAGTATGTTCGGCTTTCTTGTCCTATACTTTACTCATCTTTGCTTTACTTTTCTTTTATTTGCTTTACTGTACTTCATTTTATTTTACTTTACTTTACTTTTCAATAATATTAACGAAACAATGAAAATTATTATAACGATTGGTTTTGGATTTTAGAAACTGGTTTTAAACTCGATTACGTACCGATTGAACACCAACGCAAATGAAAACTGAAAAAGTTGTTATTGGTTTCGGTTTTAAAATATATTTTTCAAAAACTTCGTTCTTAGTCACTATAATTGAACTCATAAACATATTATTTCAGTAAACTAGCTAGATGTGTTAAATTATAGTGACTGAGTACAACATTTTCAAAAACCACCGCATTTACAAAAGAAAATTATCCACAAATTTATGTATATCATATTTTCTCAATATTACAGGAAATCAAACTTTTATTCTTATATATTGTTTTAAAACGCTTTCCAAATCTAACATGATTTACTTTACTAAACCGGTTTTATAAAATTTTGTTTTCGGTTATTCTATGTAGAAAATAAAAAAAATAAACGATATCCACGTTCTGTATACCATATGAGTATTGCAGTAATAGGTATAATAATATAATCATAAGAAAGGGATGGGTTGAGGGAGAGTATAACAGCCGTCGAAAAACTAGTCACGTGCAATATACGTGTCGGGAATATTGTTGATTCTGCTTTTTTCGTTTTCGCTTTTACCCAACGACCGAAGCCGCATCAAAGAACCGGTACACACACACACACACAGACACGTACGTACGCTTCTACGCTTATGAAAATATTCTATGTACACACACACACACACACTTACACACATAGGTATAAACTTACACATACATTTATTTGTATATTTCTCTACTAGAAACGAACGGAGTGTGACGAATATAAGTACTTTGATCACTTGATCCTTTCATCGGCGCCGGAGATAAATTATTAATATCAAAGACGTGTGGCATTCTGAGTTTCATATATCATTCCAAGTGACGTGATGTAAATATGAGTTTATTTATGGTTATTATTATTATTATTATTGTTATTGTTATTACGTATTTCAATTTCTCTCTCTCTCTCTTTCTCTTTCCTTTTCTTTCTGTATATATCTTTCTTGTGTCAGTGCCTTGGGAAATTTGTAGATATAGTTCTCTACGCTCTACTCACAAGAATAAATGACGTTCACACAATTTCATACGATATCGAATGTCGATATTTGATACGATTATAGTTTCTGATCGTTTTTTTTTTTGTTTTTGTTTGTTTGTTTGTGTTCAGTTTCCTCGCTTCTACCTTTCACACGAACACGTATAATGTGCATTCAAACATCATCATCACAGCATCTGGACCCCACATAAACGTTTCTCCTCAATGCCATTGCCGTTTCCGGACTTTTAACTTCGCAATAAATATATCCAACGATAGAGTTTTCATTTTATTTATTTTTTCGTTTTTCTACTAAGCTCCCTTCTAACATGTCATCATTCCTTGAGTTTGTATCTTTGATCGCCACTTCCTTCCGCGTCCAAAACCTATACCGATAAAACTCATCCACCTTTCACGTCAGACACGTCTCGCGGAAAATCCCGTGTGAAACACGATTGGTTTGGATCAAATTTTCAAACGAGTTTTAACCGTTTTATAAAGATTAAAGCAACATTTCTCTGGGATTAAGAACACTGTTTTTTCATGGAAGATAATGCGGTTCTTTCATTTTTACTTCTGTCTTAGTAAATTATAAATAATTTTTTACTCTACTTTTTACACAGTTGGTTTTATCTAAACGTACCAATTCGATCTCAACAACCAAATCAGATTACATATTTCATTGTTAATTAATGAAAGTATAATTTATTTTAGAATCTGAACGGAATGAAGAAGCTAGTGTTTTTATAATGATGTTTATTTTTTTTTCTGTATACACTTTTTCGTATCGATCTACTTGTCCAAAAATTTCAATCAGTAACTTTTTGAGACCGGATTTGCCTCTTGTTGCTAGTTGCTAAAAGGTCATATTTCGAATTTCTCAATTCTTTATTATTTATTTATTATTTTTTTTTAAAAAAAATACCCAAAATTTGACAAAAAAGATTAGAAAACCATCATTTTTTTGATCCGAACTGTATGAAAATTTAAACATAGATAGACAATAATATGAGAAACATTTTAACGCAAAAAAATTTTGAAAATGTGAAAAAAAAAATTTTGTACATTTTTCTAACACTTTTTTTTCTCATTTAATTTTTTTCCTTTACTAGATAAAAAAAAGTAAAGTAAAGTATATACAAGAAAGCCGGACATACTTCGCACCACGGATATTCTTCGCTCTTCGGGTCAGATACTCTCGGTGAGTGTGTTGAAAATGACGACTTTTATTTGTTGTTCTTTGTATTATTGACTTATTTCGTTCAGAATCGTCTTATTGAAGAAATAATTTATCGTTTCTTTAAAATTATACACATTACACACCCTTCAGAAGTTTTTAAACCGCAGAGCGAAGAATATCTGAGATTCGAAGTATGTCCGAATCTCTGTATATACTTTACATTACTATGATTTTTTTTTTGTTTCCAACTTCAATTCTGTATAATATTATAAACAGAAATGTAAACTCGATCATAACATTTTAGTAAATTTTTGGATGCTTATAATTTGGTCCAAACGGGATTTGGTTTTTATCGACCAATATTTATCGAAGGGTACAGACCTCTTTCACCGTTTCTATGTGAGATTACTCGGGTTTACATCGACTGCATTTGAGACTATTATTTTCAAATTGAAAAAAAAAAAAAAAAACAAATATAAGGTATCACGAATTAAATTTACAGCCTGAAACCCGTTTTGAATCGGCCGGTTTTGTGTCCACAATAATTTCGATTTCGGGTTCGCATTGTTCGACAATATCGAATAATAAAATAATATGTTATCGTCTATGTGATTCGCGATCGCCCGGAGAATAGATCATTTTTCGTCACGAGTGATGGTGCAAAACTCGTCACGAATAAAAAAATAAAAAAAATAAAAAAACACGAACAACGATGGTAATAAATATTCGTTTCTACGGTGAAATGAATGGATACTGCACCTACGAAAACTATCGGTCGAGCGCAGACAGTAAATTATATCATATTATCATTGTCGTGATCGAAAAACTCCCTCGAAAAATTTTCATATCACCGAGTTCGGTGTAAAATTTAAGTCGAACGGTCGGAGGAAAAAAAAAAGAAGTTTTTTAAATCACATTTTTTTGTCTATTATAATTATTTTAATGTAAATAATCGATGCGAATAGCGGTTTTCGACACGAATTATGCATTAATTTCGAACTACTCTACGAAGACACCCGCGTTGGAATTTTCCACTAGAAAATAATTGTTTTTGTAATACTTTATATCTCGATTTTGAGATATTTTGTAATTTTAACTCACGAGACTTAATGTTTTGCGTTTGATTACGTTATGCAACCTCTCCCTAACGAATTTCTCGCGGGCACCCTTGACGCTAGGTACATAATTATTGCCGATGGAAAATACGGCGCGAGTATGAGAAAAAAAAAAAAAAATACGAAAAAATCAATTCGATTTACGTCGTTAACTTGCAAGTTTTCGATAAAACGTCAACTGCAGTAAACGGTAGTAATAAAATAACACATTTTTCAAACATCAAAATATTGGTTGCTTTTGCATTTTTATTTCATGTCGTGTTATTACTTAAGCCGAGTACTTCATTCAGACGTCAAACAAACTATTGGTAAGTAGTTATAAAATAAGGGTTTTCCTAGCGTGCGATATTAATTTAAACGTTGCCATAAGTTCTGGTTTCCACGACTTAAGTACGTTCTGTTTACACTCAAGTAATACAGAAGTTTGTTCCATGTAATATAGGAGTTGCGTGTAGTTTTTTATTTTTATTTTAAATATTTAACTCTATTTTTGATATGAGTTCATATATTGGTTATATACGTATGAATTTACTTTACATTTTTTTTTCAATATTGAATATGCATTTTCTTCTTGGTAGAAAATAAATTATTAAAACAATTAAATATTATGTGATAAACGATTTATTTAAAGGTTAGTTTTAAAAGCAGAATGATTAATAAAAGAAGAAATGCCCCAATAAATGAAAATTAGTTAATACATATATGTATATGAATGAATATATATTTTTTAAATAAAACATAATTTTTAAAGAGCATATTTGAAACATTTTTTGAGCATAAATCGTGTATATTAAAAGTTTTTTTAGAGCTATATACATCAATAGTCGTTAGTATTCAGCTTCAGTGAAGAAGTCTCACTTGAAAATGACAAAATGAGAGAACTTCTCTTTCAATACGATAAAAAAAAAATCATTAAACGACAATTTTTGTGCCCGAAAGTGCAAACCAATTAATGAAATCCTAACGTCCGTGATGATCTGCTCGTTACATGCGTTTTAAAATATCACATTACCATTGTTGGAATAAGTATATTTTGAAAAAGACTGTGTTTAAATTAACCGGCCGTGTGCGTGTGACGGCACCACATCTTTTTATGCGAACGAAACGAAGGTCTGATGAACAATACATTATTTAAGATTACCTGTGCGTAGGATCTGTGGCACTATATCGCACGGACGGACAGTTGTGTATTAATTAAAGTATTAATATTTAACGGTATTTAATCCACATAATTACGCATATAAATGGAAAAAGAGACAGAGAGAAAATATAAAACAGAAAAAAAAATGATACGAGTAAAAATAATAACTCTAATTGGCTCTAATGTGGTTGTCGTAAAGGATAGTGGAGGTGGGATGTTAAAAAAAAAAAAAAAAAAAGTTGAAATGACATTTGTATAAAATTCAATTAAAATGTTATCCCTACTATCGTGGAAATGTTTAATTGCATCGAAAAATAATGTCATACGCCCTGTGTGCTTTATACGCCGCAGCAGCGATATTGATAGTGTTATATAAAATCGCGTGAACTGTTTCAGACCAATCATGTCTATTGGATGCAACCGGTACATTCGTGTAACGAGAATAGAAAAAAATAATGATTCTTCCAGTTACTGAGGCGATTGTCAAAATTTCACGACTTAAAAATAAAATTGGCAAATGTTAATTCTTATTGACAAATTACGGGTTTGTATATATCTGTACAAATTTTTTTTAAATAAACAAGTACGATTAATGTCTCAAATATAATGAAACGTGTGTATACAGATACGTTACACATCATTTATATACACAAAGATTTCAAATCGAGGTTTAAAGTTGAAAATTGACGATAATTATAATATTAGGAATTTTAAAAACGCTATTAATTTATTATCCTTACTGGTTAACAACCCTTGCATCGAAAATATTTTTATGTCACACTGAAACGGTCAGAAATTTACTACAGTGGTTCGTTGTGGGTCATTAGGGGAAAGGAGTTGGCATTTGTCCAATATTTAAAAATTAACCAGTTCACAGTGTTTCAATGCCAACATTTTAACGCGTAAAATTCATTTAATTTAAAAATTATAGATTTCTTTGTATCTTTAGTTGACATTATGTCCTAAGTTTTTACAAGCTAATCATAATGATTTAAATATAACAAAATTAATTTTGATCGTTTTACAGATGAAGTTATTTTTATTATCACGTGTTATGGACTTCTGTCTTGTGAAGAAGTACGATTTTAATATCAAATTTCACATTATTCTAAGTTGATTTAGTTTGAAAATAGCATAATTCTTATAATGTGAGTCAATGAACATTACAAGTAGTCAACAAATGAAAACTTTTTTGGTGTCGGGTCTAAAAAAATCCAAAATTTATTGACTGATAGATATCTATATTTTTATTTTATTTTAAGTCAGAAAAGATCCTGAACAAGTATCCTAGTCAAACTGAACTTGGAACGATGCCACTGCATTAAAATCAAATAGTAACAAAATAAAAATGTATATTTATGTAGTAATCATAGTTTATTTCGCGCGCAGTAAATTTTCTCGGTAAAAAATTCAGGGTTAGTTTTAAGAAAAAAAAAGTCTGGCCACGTTTGTGGGCGTAGATAGAATGAGCGCACTGAATGAGTGCCAAATACCGTGTATGAAATATTGGGCTTATACTAGATCGTAGAAAAACATATTGGACGTCGGCCGTTATTTCTACAATAATCGTGAAAGAATTTATAAATAATATGATTTATTCCATTTACCATATTTTTTGTTTAAAGCAGAGTTCCTCGACCTCCGTTTTTCTTCTTATTTTCCATCTCTCTTAGATTTTCACAAATCTCATATTGCCTCCAATAACTATACATTTTCTAGACAACCGATGACATTTTTATTTTGTATTTTTCTTTATACCGGTTGTGTACAGGTAGAGGTGGCAATTTGGGTGACAAAAAATCCCCCTCCCCCATTCCTGAGCGTCCCTAAATTAAAACAACCACCAGGGGGGAGAAGAGCAACACGTCCGCGTTGACAACCACCGGTTTTAAAAAGTCTACTTATTTCACGGGGCGAAAGTCTACTCTGTTTTCAATTACGGCGTGACGGGCACTCGTCTTTGTACGCGTTTGTGTGGAGAGCAAATACTAAAAGCAAACAATATCATTACTGATCGCGCGGTGCGTGTCGTAATCCGTCGGAAAGCTAATTTAAACGGTCTCGAAGCGGACGCGATCGATAGCGAAACGGAAAAAAAAAAGAAAACATTCGGTTTCCGGCGGTTTTTAGCTTTCGCGGACGGGACGTCGATAATCCACGCCGCGACGGACACGCGTTCGAAACACTCGTTCGGATAACTGTTGAACGGCGCGGCGGTCTGCGAACCAAAAAAAAAAAAAAAAAAAAATCAAAATTAAAACGCGTGCCCACGCGATTAAATCATTTTAAACGTCTGCTGACGTCGTCATATACACGAACGGTGTTCGAATTCGGAATTTTACGACCACCGCCGCCGCCGTCCACACACCGTATAAACCCTTACCTTGAACCCTAACCCTCGGTATTTTTATGAACGTCAAGTGTTGTTTTTTTCCTATCACTACTATAAATTTAACTACAAGAATCGTCATATTTGTCATTTCAAATTGCGGACGGTGTATACTTAAAGTGACCAGAAAAAGATTTCTGCAAAAGCGCGACAAGTAATCAAAAGAAACTGACGGAACAGAGGTACCTCGTCTCGTGTGGTAGCACTCAGGGAAGGGGTGGGTTAATGGTTAACCCCTCTTAATAATTGATTCAGGGAACATCTTTGCTTCCTCGTGTTAAATTCCAAAAAATTTAACAAAATCGTATAGTTTTAAATCAAAATAGCATTTGTATGTCATTATTTATAAGAATAGCCTTTCTCTTAATTTTTTCTAAAAAAAGGGGGGGAGGTTCTTGATTACAAAACCATGCGTGTAACTCGGAATAGATTATAAAATCTATACAAAATAATCTGATATGATCTGATGCATCATAAAATGTACACAACATGAACAAAAAAATTAAATATTAATTTAAATGGGGACAAAAGCGGGACGTTAAGTAAATTCGGTACATTTTACAGTCCCGACTAGATCACAATAGATATTTATTATTTAATAAAAGGGACACTTGTTTGAAAATCGGGACGTTTGGTCACACTATGTATACTGCACGTGCAACGGATGGCGAAAACAAATTAATTTTTTTATAAATTAAAAAAAAAAATATATATATATATATCGCTTTCGGGTTTACTCGTTCACACGAATTTACCCACACGTGCGGTGTGGTTTACGTTCTCAATATTGTTCTGATCCTATTTAATTATTATTATTTTTTTTATTCCGGGACAAGGGACTGAGTAAATAGTTTAAAGCTCGTGGATTAGGATTGATTTTTTTCGGTGGAATACGATTGAGAACGTTATTTTTGGTAACACAATATTGAGAACGTCTTTTATTTCTTTTTTCCCAACGTTGCCAAATTTAATCGAACGATCGCTGTTAGTAACTTAAATATGAGAAACCTATACGAAAGAATGACTAGGCGTCGTTGTCGTCGCACTAACGTCAGCGAAATATTCGTAAGTTTATTAAATATATTTCCGTAGCATATTTCTATTAGTCAAATTATTGAAAATAATGAAATTAAAATCATACGAAGTGAATTTAGAACTACTATAAGATAGTACAAAATACTGTTTTATTCGAAAACGTAAAGCCACAAGGGTGATAAGAAAGTGTTCAAATAATAAATGTACTGCAAGCACTATAAAAAATCAATGATATGGCAACGTTGCATGTAGATTCGTTCTCAATCGTATATTTTTTGGGAGGGTAATGGTAAATTCTTTGTTATTTTTAAGTGTTATCAATCGTTCGGCCAAAATGTTATATGACGTTCTCAATCGCTCAATTTTCCTCCCCGCGAGCTGATATGGGAAGGAAAGACACATGGAAAGGAGTTATTACGTACCCTATTTTCTGCAGAATAAAAATTGTTTTACACTGTTATAGAATATCATAAATCTTAAATTGAAATTGACAAATTAGACGGTTCATCGATTATAATGTATAAATAATAAAAAAAAAGTTACCATTGTTTTATTGTCCAACGGTTCAAATCATGTTCAGGACCTGTTTATTATACGGTTCGGCGTAAAGGGTAGTTTCACGTCACTCACGGAATTCGCAATGTATATTTTCGTATACTTATCACAGTCGGACCGACGCAAATCGGTATTATATTGCGACGTTATCGTACTGCGTCTCGGCATAACACCTACAGCAGCGCTAAAATATAGATATTACGCGAGATTTCACAGCTCGTCACGTTGCGACGTATAAAGGTACACGAAGACGACGACGACGTGGGCAGAGAGCCAGACGCGTGTCTTGGCGTTCGTGTCACGTGAAATATTTAAACGTCCAGTCGTCGTCGCGGGTCCAAACGAAATCGTTAATCTGCACGGTGATGAGTCGTTTTCGTGATGGACGAACGCAGATTAATTGTTCTGAAAGTCATGATATCCCGAGCTTTACTAAAATGTTTGACTATAAATCCGCGTTCGGTTGACATACCCGGGGGGAGGGTGAAGTTCAATGGTTCAAACTCTCCCCGAAATTAAAGAAACGCGTATAAATACGTTTTTCTTAAATAACTTCACGCAGGCACTGCTGCAGGTTTCTTAAATTATGTAAAAGATAAATCAAAACGTCAGTTGTGGATTCATTATTTTTTTTTTTTAGGAGGAGGGGGTTGAAAATAGTTTGTCTCCTAAGATATATATATATATATATACTATAATTCACCAAAAATTTTATATTATAATATCATATAATAATATGTGTAACATCAATATGTATATTTCTCCTAATTGTAGCGAGAGGGGGGGGGTATGAACTGAAAAACAGAAAAATTTAATTGTTGTTATGCTTTAATTCTATCATTTGTTTACAAATTATATTATGCGTTTTCGCTTTCACTTTTTAATGTTGTGTTAAGTTATCATGAATTCACTTAATTTAATTAAGAAGTTAATGTAATAATGAATATAAGTGTTTTTGATTTTGTTTGAAAATAAGAAGACAATAATAATTTGTGCCACTGAAATTATTATGTTAGTCTAGGGTGACCATATTTAAGAAAATAAAATACAGGACAAAAATATTTTTCATAATGTTTTTAAATAAATAAGTATTTATTACACACACACATATATATATATATATATATA
>JAIPRM010012689.1:1406-11946 GCA_025469315.1 Stegophylla sp. TES_Ste_2020 | reverse complement strand
AATTCAAATTGTTAAATGTTTAAATAATTATTTTTGTAATTGTCGCAGAGCCGGCCCATATAGTATCCGTCAGTACCGGCCCATCTGGAAAAATCCAGATTGCCAGATGGGCCACTCCGCCCCTGGCTGTGATGCTCTTAAAGCGGCAAAAAATCTTAAAAACCACATTAAAAATGCATTTAAAATGACAAAAAAATTTAAAATAAAATGCTCTTATACTAGTTAAACTACGAAAATAATATAATATAATGAAATGCACTGAAAATTACTATTTTTAAAAATTCATGAAAATATAATTTTAATGGTAAGAAAATTGTTTGTATTTTAATGTTTGTATTGCTTTTAATATAAATAAAAATAATAAATATAATATAAATAGCTGTAATACAAAATTGTGTAACAAAACTGTGTAAAAATATTTTACAAAAATAGGTACTTACCTAAAACCTGGAATATAGGGAGCAAAGAAGCTAAAAAGTAATTTTACAATATATTATGATGTTTACTTGTTTATATTTTTTACTGGAACTCTAATTCATATAAAAAAAAATTGCTCGTTTCAGTACGTACGAATCAAAACAATTTTTCCAGTAGAAAATTCAGAAGGCAAAGTATTCATTTCGAAATACCTAACAATTTTTCCAAACACGAGGAAAGACTTCGGAAAATTTAACGGAAAACGGTAAAATAAATTCTTTTCGCTCAAATCGATTTTAGTTATTAAGTCACAACCACGGGCGGATATAGACGCCACGAACGGGAGGGGCAATTTTAAATTAAAAAAAAAGATGATTTTGGGTGTTGGGTGTAATTTAAGGGCTCAGTGCAAGAACATGACAAGTCCACTTTAAAAAATTTTTCAGGAGAAGAAAAAAATTATATATTATTTACAAAACCTTGATTGCAAAAAGTGTTTAAAGTATCCAAAGACATTATACGTGTACCTTATTAGAAGATTACCAAAATGTTTAACTTCCACTAACTGATCTTGAAAACTTTGAGTTGAGCTTGAAGTGTTCAAAACATGGACTTACCTGTGTTTTTGACCAAAATATAAAAAAAGAAAAAATTTTTTATACTTTTTAACCGAGTTTAAATTAAGACATTCTTCTAAAAATGTATATATTTGTTTAAAGGAATATCTATCATCATATTGTACATTACTTATGTCAAACACATCAACATAATTGATTATAATCATACATTTTTTCATTTATAACTCATGGAAATCAAAAAAAAAAAAAAAAAAAATTGGACAAAGTTCATATTAGGTGTACCTAACAATTATTTGGATGACATCAATAATAAAAACTTTTATTGACACACACATAACACACTGGCATATTTACACACATTTATTTTTAAACAACAATAACTTGTATTAATATTTTTAGAAATTAATATTTTTAGAAAAATTCAATTCGTTAATAGTACCCCACAACAAAATTATAAACCAACAGTATTGATTGAAATAAAAATGTAACGTTATTAAAATTCCCAGCCACGTCATATTCAGTGCAACAATCAGGTAAGTCCTGGTTTTTGCACAGAATAATCGAGGAACGAGACAAGTCCATTTCATTATTATTTCCATTAATATTTTAATGGACATGTTTCGTGTTATTGAAGATATTTTTATAGAGAATTTTTTCCTTTATTTGAAACAGTTAAAAAGCCATTTTTTGAAAAAAAAAAAAAAAAAAATGTACTTGTGTCTGCTGGTTCTTGCACTGAGCCCTTCAGAGTAAAACTACTTCAACAACTGTAAGAAAAAAAAAAAAAAATGAGAACAAATTATTGTCGACTGTTAAAATACAAAAACAAGTATAAAGAAAAAAATTGTTATACATTTTTATTATTTTTTACAGTCAGAAAACTTATTTTTTTTACGGGGAGGGGGGCGCAATCGTCTCTATTACCCTCCTCCACTTGTATCCGCCCCACTGGTCACAACTCCACTAAAAAACTTGGTACAACGGACCTTTTTGTTTGACTAGAAAACTACAACTTGCTATCAGTGCCGGCGGAAGATATTGCGAGGCCCTAAATATATTTATTTAATAGATTCTTTTGAAAAAATATATTGCCTACTTATCAACATTCAACATACATAATTTTATGCGATTCATCAACCTCATCTAGGCCGTTACTGGGAGAGTGGTCAGGGGTCCACCCCTCCCACGAGACATTGAAAAACTGACAGCAACCTCATAAAAAATATGTGACTTAACAACTAGAAAAAAGTCATCTTCCCCGAAATTCGTTTTCAGTTACGGTCTTGAATCTTATATTATACGTTATACGATAAGTGTTTTTTTTTTTTATTTTACAAGTAAATAAATGAAAAACTGATTTAAAATTTTCATAATTTTCAAAACAATACAAACGTATCAGATACTTAAAAATAATATTGCCTGATAAAATATAATATTATGTAATTAAAATCTGGTATACTTTAAGCCATGGATATTCTCCGGTTTTCGGGTGGAATACTTTTAGTTGGTGTGTTGAATTTCAAAGAAATAATTTGTAAATCATTTCATCAAAAACAATTTAAAATGAAGTTTCTGTTAATACACAACAATAGTTTTTAGTTTAATAATAAAAATTTGAGAAAAAAATATAAGTTTCACATAAAAAAATTTATTTTTTCGCCAAAATATATTTCATATTATTATCTCTCTACATTTAAACTGTCGTAAAGATTTAATTGAAAAAAATAATTATAGCTTCTTGGCAAATATTGGGTTGAATTTCTAAATTTTGAAAAAACTATTGAGAATTTTGAAAAATGACCTCTTTAAAATATTATCTATTCCAAACAGTTGCTGATAGAAACTTTTAGACAAACATTTCTATAACGGAAAACATTTACAGAAAAAAACATTGTTATAATATTACTGCAACTTCTTCGGTCCACTTAGAATCTAAAATTGAAATTTTAAATTAATCAATATTGTAAGTATTAAAATTATTTTTTCTGACTTTGGTTGTAGTTAAAATATCAATACACTCATTTAAATCCAATTATTACTCTATTAAATATCGTAGATTTCTTATTTGATAGATAAAGTAACGAAATTGTTAAGTCAATATTGTAATATTTCTAAGATAATTTTTTATAATTTTTGATTTGAAAAAACTCCTTCTGCCCTACGGAAAATTATAATAGTGAGCATTATTCTAATTGCAACTGAAATACAATTATAAATGAGCCTTGGACACTTTTTTTTTATACTGAAATTAATTAATATTATGATTTAAGTCACTGTTAATAATGTAAACAAGATAATATTTATTTTTCACACTTTGCAAATTATTAAATTATATCGAATAATTGTATTAAAATATTTTAAATTTTTAGTTCTTCTAGTGCAGGGCCCCCCAAATTGCGGTGCCCCGGGGCAGCTGCCCCTTCTACCCTGCCCTTCCGCCGGCACTGCTTGCTATACAACGTACGTACGTTGTACCAAACTAATTGCCGCCCCTGTAATAGATCACATCAAAATATCATTTGATATTCAGCCACTCCAGCTGACAATTATTGAACGTTTAAAAATTCTCGATTGAGGGATCGCCCTCATCAACGCCCCCCCCCCATTTTCTCCCCAGTGCTATCGGTGTAAAAAAGTAAAATGTCTAATACACTACACTAGTGTGTTCACTGCACCTATTTAATTCATTGGTCAACTCGAATGAATACGATTTTTATATATCTTATCATTTTTTTTTTTCAGTTATCACATATTATTCTTATCTTATTTATTTGCAACGCGAATAGTAAATATGTAATATACTTTTACGGATCTACCAAGTAAATAATTTTTCTTTATTTTTACTTGTTAGTTCTTCTTATTTTTCTTTTTTTTGTCTATTTCCCAAGCGGTTCTTTAATATTTTTACTCTGTAGTTTATAGTCATTAATCTTACGTGTTTTTTTTTTTTTTTTTTGATTATATTTTGTGTCTTATTTCATATAAAATAAATATTTTATCCAAATTTCTGAACCACCTAAGTATAGGTAAATGTAGGTTCATTTTAATTTTATTTCAATGGTTGACTATTAAGTTCAAGAGTTTATCGTAAACACATAATGTAAGCATTTGAACTGTAAATGTATTTTATATACATATAAACGTGTTAAATATATTTCAGGGAGAGAAATCTGTCCGATAGTAGCGATTTATCTTCATCGGACGACGAGGATGTACATAAACATGAACGGAAAAAATTCAAAACGCATAATATTTTCGAAGATCGGGCTACGTCCAAATTTTACACTAAGGATGAAAGCCAAAAGGACCTACCTTATGTTGCTAATAATGCTTTTAAAAATAAAAAATCGAAAAAGAACAAACACAAAAAGAAATCCTTACATTCCAATATGCAATCTTCAAAAAAAGTAACATTTTATCTTTGATTGAGAAAAAAAAAATGATTTCAATATTATATAGATATTATTATGATTTATAGCACGATGAATCTTTAAATTGCACCAAAGTCATTAAGTACGGTAACAATTTTACTCCTAATAATCACGAACAATCGTATTTGAATAATCCGCTTGAATTTATGAAAGCCGATATGAATTCAGGTATTTCTATAATTTTTTTTTTTTTTCTAAAACAACTACCTAGGTAATCGCATTATTTTATTGGTATTCTTGTCATGTTGTATGCGGATGACCGTGTCTACTACTGTCCGAATTTTATTTTTCCAAAATGTTCTCACGTTGTACAGCAAGCCGGAGGATATTTTTGATTTGCCGAGTGAAACAGAGTCAACCAAAAACCTGGTAAACAAAACCTATACAAAACTGAAAACAACTTTGAAAATTTCATAAATAAAGTTGTTTTCAGTCCCATGTAAGTTAGTTCACCTGATGTTTGGTCGTCAACTTGTTACGCTTGTCGACGCCTCTGCTTCACCCGGCAAATCAAAAATGTCTCTACTTGCTTGTGTGACGTAAAAACATTTTGGAAAAAAAAAATTCAAGTGGTAGACAGCATACGGAAAAACAGGGTAAACTGTATACGACATAAATATCATTTTATTTTATTCAAATATATATGTATACATCTTTTCAGAAAAGAAAAAGAAAAAAAATATGCATTTATCTTCGTCTGAATACAACTTTTCCGACAGTGATAGTGATTGTTTTTCCAATTATGCTACATCGTCAAAGATAGAGCATTTTGATGGCGTTTCTGGTTCAAAAACCAACGATTCTGATTCAAATTTATCAGATGACTCACCTCCAAAGGACACAAAAAATATTGAACATAGCGAAAGCAGTGGTAACAAGGGATTGTCTTTGATGGTGATTATTTTTTTATTAATTCGATAAATTTGTAATAATTAGTTACTAACCAAAAAAAAATATGTGTTTTGTTGTGACTTTTTATCCAGAAAAAAATTGGTTATAAAGAAGGTGAAGGATTGGGAAAAAATGCTCAGGGTCTGGTCGATCCAGTGCAATTACCTACTCAAAAAGGCCGTAGAGGTTTGGGTTTTGCGTCACGAGAACCAAAAGAGTGTTTTGTTTTGGACTGGAATCCTGAACAAGAGGATGTAACTATAGCTTCAAAGATAATTGAAAATTATAAATGTGTATATACTTATGTATTAATATAAAATTGTAGTCTGTAGAAAATGAAAAAGTGAAAGAATGGTTACAAAATGAAGAAGAACCTATTTTATTGCCTGAATTAAATTCATTAATGGCGTATTGGACTCAAATTGGCGAAAAAAAATTGACTTACAATCAAACAACAGAATTTGCGGATTCAGAAATTTTTAAAGTAGTTAATTCTAGCAAGGTATGTTCTAATTTTTTTTTTTTTATGTTAAAAGATTTGTGAGACTGCTTTTGGTTAATTAAATTTAACTTTTTTATAGAATGTTTTAGATAATATTGACGATCACAATTTCCGGCAAGCTCGAACAAAAGCAAATCCTTACGAGACAATAAAGAACGGTATATTTCAAAACCGAGCCGCAATGAAAATGGCCAATATCGATTGGGCGTGTGATTTTATGTTCACTAATCCTAAATATAGCAATGGGGTATGTGTTTGTATATTAGTAATTTTGTTTAGTGGTAACTGTTATTATTTTAGATGGACATGCTCACTGAACCCAGTAACTTACTGTACTTTGCCGATGTGTGCGCTGGACCCGGAGGTTTTTCAGAATACGTGTTATGGAGAAAAAGCTGGAAAGCCAAAGGTGTAGGATTTACTTTACGTAATGCCAATGACTTTAAACTGAATGATTTTTATGCTGGTTCTCCAGAGTCTTTTGAACCGTATTATGGTGAGTATAGTCATAGAGATACTCAACGATTATTGGAATAACTGTAAACGTAGTATTTCTGTCTATAAGTGAAAAATGGATTTGAAAATAGGATTACACACTTGTATACCCATAGAAAAGATAATTAAACTAAGAGCCATAAAACGATACTATTGCATTGCATTCCTATAATATTTTTTTATAGAAAGCATAGACAATTAAATAAATTATGAAATAAAATATTTGTGATTAAAAATCTATTCACGGGTTCAAACTTATAAATTTAAAAGTTAAAAAAATGTAAAGTATAGACAAGAAAGCCAGACATGCTTCACTTTGTGTACATGTCCAATTTTAAAGAAACGATAAACTCTTTCTTTAATAAAACGATTCTGAATGAAAGCAAATAATAATATAAAAAAACAATAATAGTCATCATTTTTAACACACTCACCAAGAGTATCTCATCCGAAGAGCAAAGAATATCCGTGGTACGAAGTATGTCCGGCTTTCTTACCTTTACTTTACTTAACTTAACTTTTTTTTTATCTAATATATAAAGGTTAGATTTTATAAATATATAAAGGAACAAAAATCTGAAAAAATACAAAAAAAATTTTTCACATTTTCAAAGTTTTCTTGCGCCAAAATGTTTCTCATTTATTTTCTATCTATGTTTAAATTTCCATAAAGTTTAGATCAAAAAATAATGGTTTCCAAGTTTTTTTTGTCAAATTTTTCTTGACCTGATTAAAATTGAAACCGGTTGTTAAAGAAAAAAAATAATAATTCTCCAGGCTAAGTATATAGTAATTTATTAGATTTTTAAATAACAAAATCTCATTATTTTTATTTAGGTTTTGATGAAGATGGTGATATATATAAACCAAAAAATATTGAATCATTAGAAGAATTTGTGATGAAGATGACTGATGGGATAGGAGTACATTTTGTTATGGCCGATGGTGTAAGTGTAAATTATAACTAATCATTAATTATAAAATGCAATATATTTTGTTTTTATTTTCAGGGATTTTCCGTTGAAGGTCAAGAAAGTTTTCAAGAAATTTTATCCAAACGGTTATACTTATGTCAATCTTTAGCCGCTTTAAGTATTCTACGGCCTGACGGACATTTTATGTGTAAACTGTTCGATATATTCACAGATTTCAGTGCTGGATTATTGTTCCTATTATATCATAGTTTCAAACAAATTAGTATTTATAAACCAGTAACTAGTCGCCCAGCGAATTCTGAAAGGTAAATTTAAAATAAAATTGCTTTGGTTCATTTTTTTTTTTTTGACAAATTTAAATGTTTACATTTAGGTATGTGATTTGTAAATGGAGATTACACGATGTACAAGACATAAAACAATATTTATTTAATGTGAATTCAACTTGGAGTGAATTAGGTCCAAAGGAAGATATTTTATCTATTGTACCGTTGGATGTAATAACTAAAGATACAAAATTTTTCAAGTATCTTTGGAATTCTAATAACGAGTAAGTTAAAAATTGTTCAAGATTAATTACTTTTTTTTTATTTGTACTAAAATAAGTAAAGTGACATTACAAACATGATAAACAACTGGAAAAGGGTTATCAAAATAAGAATATTTTTAGTGTAAATGTGCAACAGATCACAAAGTACGTCTTTCCTTTACACTACTATGCATGTAATAATATGCATACAACAAGGGTCCCGAGCCCTAATTTGTTAACATAGTCAAACAATAACAAATATTTTTGCTATAAAATAATTATGATAATATTCATTATTTGTTAGTGTTGGGTTTTTGACCAGTCAAATTCTTTTCAGTCAATTGACCGGCTAATTGACCATTTGACTGGTCAAAATCTCAAAATCTCTTTATTAATTTTTGATAATTATTCATATCCCGAATCTAGCTTATACTTTACTATTTTTACTGGACCATTCTAAAATTAAGTACCTATATTTAATATATTTCAAGAAATTACTAAAATTTACAAAAAATAAAAATAAAAATGATCAATTGACTGGTCAAATTCTATTTGATTTGTGTCAATCGACAACATTTTGACCTGTCCGACAGCCAACCCTATTATTAATTAATAACCACTAGACGGGTTATGTCTGTGAATATTATTAACAATCGCCTATTGAATTAAATAGTTTCAAAAGAATATTAGTTTTTTATCATAATTTATTTTATATAGACTAGGACGGATTCAAGCCATTAGTTTATCGAAAATAGTCGCGTTCTCCAAAGACCATTGTTTGGTCGACGAAAGACAAAAAAATCTAAGAAAGACTTGCTTAGAATGTTGGAACGTAAAAGACGGCGTGAGACGTGCTCCTTTTAGAAATTCTCCTGAAGAATTTTTCAATTCTTTTTTACAAGGATCAAAAAGTAAGTAGTAATGACTACTTTCATTGCGTTTCATCGCCCTAATTAATTTATGTTTTTATTTTATTTGTAGATTTTCTAGGGACAAAACCAGAAAAGTTAAACAAAGATAGTTTAAAAAATCACGTCAAATCTATTTACGATTGGCATTGTGTTTTGCTCAATAATCCAAAACAGCCTTCATATTTTTTAAGTATGCATGTAAATCCTTAGATAAAATATAACGTAAAAGAATAAAGGCAAATTGTTTACGATTATTTACTACTTCTTTTTTTTTTTTTTTTTTTTTCTAATGATTTTCAAAGGCTTAGGCGGTAGCCAAGTATACGAATATGATGTTGATACTAAGCATTGGACAAGTAACGAACATTTAAAAAATATCACTATGAGCCCTGGTACACTCGTTTATGGCGAACTAGCTTTTGAATTAGAAGGCGAAGATCTCGGACAACTCAGAGTCAGAGTATTGCACATTATAGACGCATATAAGCTTGGCAATATCGATATTAGTAAAAAACATTATTTATCAAGGTACATTTTTGTAATTAATTTTAATTATTAAAAAATATTATAACACGTATAAGTTTTATGTTTTAGGATTCAACATTGTAAAGATTTTGCAAAGTCTATGAATAAAATCGAATCGGATCAAATGAAAATTCGAGTAAAAGAACCGGTGTATTTGGAACATATTTCGGAAATTTTTGAAAAAATCGATCTCAGATGGTCTAAAAGTCATCGTAGACCTGTCAAGATGTACATGTTAGACAATGAAAAGTATTGCTGTGCATCTGGAATATTATTGATTAAAGCCACACAAAGTAATTTAACTAATTTTTTATTCATTCTAATAGCATCACATCTGTTTTATATTCAAATAATTTTAAAAATCACTTGTATTTATCATTAATGTTTAACAAGTTGACTGCCACAAGATTTTTATAATAGACTTACCCTCATCACCATCATGAGCATCAAATAGGGGTCACGCTATATTGCGCTCGCAGGTCATGGCGCATCACATTTCTCATATTTCTTATAGAGTATTCTAATCGATACTCGGATTATTTTGATGACGTTGAATGAAGCATACGAAATTGAATATTAACTGAGAATCTTAGCACCGGAACTTTTTGCTTTCTCACAAATTTATTTTCGACTACAAACTAAACCAAATTACTAGTACTTTGTAAGAGTATTTTATGAAATACACTCAATTTAAATAAAAAATAAAAATACCATAATAATAAATATAAATAATGTTTACTTCAGTATTTATTTTGAAAATATATCCCTTTTTACTTACCTAAATGTTTATGAAAAAAAAATAATAATAGTTTTTGCATATAGTATTGAAAATTGAACAATAAATGTATCACTTTATGTCGAAATAAAAGTAAAATAAAACATGAAAACGGAATATCATCATTTTTGAGTAATATGTTTATGAAAAAAAACTCTGATCTAATTAAATATAGACTGAAAGTTTTAACACAATATTTGGCATTACCTAGATCGAAGTTTAACGGAAATTGATTATCATATAGACTTTTAATTTTGGTAATGATAATTAATATTTTATTTCATATAATAATAATTGAAAAAAAAAGCTGGACATACTTCGCACGATGGGTATAAGAAATAAATAAGAAAAAAAAAATATTAGAAAAATCTCCAAAATTTTTTTTTCACATTTTCAAAATTTTCTTGCGCCAAAATCTTTCTTATATGATTTTCTATCTATGTTTAAATTTTCATATAGTTCGGATCAAAAAATTATAGTTTCCGAGTCGTTTTTGTCAAATTTTGGGTAGTTTTTTCCAAAAAAAAAAATTGAAGAATTGAGAAATTCAA
>JAIPRM010012688.1:0-11948 GCA_025469315.1 Stegophylla sp. TES_Ste_2020 | reverse complement strand
ATTTTTTAATTTTTTTTTTTTTTTAAAAAAAAAAAAAAAATTTTCAAAAACACGACTCGGAAACCATAATTTTTTGATCCGAATTTTATGAAAGTTTTAACATAGATAGAAAATAATGTAAGAAAGATTTTGGCGCAAGAAAATGTTGAAAATGTGAAAAAAAAATTTTGGACATTTTCCTAACATTTTTTTTCTCATTTATTTTTCATATTATTAACTTCCCTTGTTCAGAATCGTTTTATTGAAGAAATGATTTATCGTTTCTTTAAAATTATATACACCCGTCAAGATAATCCCACCCGTCGAACGAAGTATGTTCGGCTTATTTATTGTTTAAATCATCAATTATTATTATTATTTGTGTCAAATCTAAACGACGCGCCTAATACCAGGATACAAATTATTGAATCGATTGTGAATTGTTTGGAAAAAAAAAAAATTGTCAAAGCTAAAATACTTTGCCATTTTGACTTTTTGTGGTTCTGATATATATATATAAGTTTTTAGACGACGAAAGCTTGAAAAAATCTTATTTTGTATGACATATTGTACTGATGGAAATGCCAAAAAGTAATTTTATTAATTTAATAAAAGCTAAAAGAGTTAAAATAATTTAATTATTAAATTTAATAAAAATCTGTTTTACGGCATATTCTATACTATTTTTTACTAAATTTATCCAGAGTTTTTTCTCACGCTTGGCAAAACTACCGGAAAATTTGAAAAATTACCGCTTTAAGTACCATACGATAAGAAAATTTCAACCGGAAATCTGTGTCACAAGTGCTAATCCGAGTACTTTTTTTCAACAAACAACATATTTTTATGTAATTTTTTTTTTTTTTTTACGACATAAACATAATTTTAAAACTACTAGTTTCTCCACTCCACTCAGAATCTAAAATATCAATCTCAACCAAAGATATGAACACTACAATGAATATTCTGAGTCACACTATACATTACATGTGAAAATTAATTTAATTTATGATAATAATATTATTTTTTCTCATTTAAAAAACCACCAAAATGAAATCCCTGCACATGTTACTGTTCGTGCTTGTTTATTCACATAATATATTTCATGCATTCATTATTTTACATACTATTTCTGATTTATTATATAATACAAAGGAACGTTATACAATACAACAAGATTTTAAAGAGCTTTAAAACTATTTCCACTAAACTTGTTATACTGTTTGTCAAAAGATTTAACTTCAAATAATTTAAACTTTACTATAACTATGGAAAACTAAAATGATTATTCTCATACACTACTATAACAATAGATCATCAGTGAAATTGCTTAGCTATTATGTATTCGAAGTTGAACGTCATGACGAAGGTACATCATTCTATATAATGTTAAGCTATATTATTACAGGATAAGGATAGGTCACTAATAAGGTACTATAACATTAATATACTATGCAGATGTAAATAATAAATATTTACACATATATCTATACCGTAGCCATTATCAAATAAAGAAAACTTATTATTTATTATAATTTATGCACATATTAATTTTAATTAATAGTTTGTATTTATCCATATATATTATATAATCGATAATTAGTACACTTAGAAGGTATTAAATTCTATAAACAAAAGAAGAAGCTATCGTTTTCATTGTGTTGGTAAACGTTATTTATTTTTAAAAATAACTTTTCTTTTCATAATAATTGTATTTAGTATTATCACGTAAAATAAAAATATTACAAATCAGTAAAAATTTAATAAAACTTATGTAATAATATAATATGATTAGAAAAAAGTACATTATTTGTATTATTTACATTGAAATAATCGGTCCACATAATATTTCATTTAAGCAACTGATTTCGCTGAAATTCTTATTATACTTACAGGTTTCATTGATAACTTTTTAGGTTATTTTAAAACGAAAGTTTAGTTTCAAATTGGCTCTCTAGTAATTCTGAGTTGCCCATATAGAGAATAAAATATTAACACACCTTACACTAGTATATTATTATCAATTATCTAGCACAGTAACTGTGTATAATGTTAGTATATCGACAAAATCAGTGCTATATTTGTGTACGATCATTAAAGATCAAAATTTGTCAAATGTTTATCCATTAATATTGCATTAAATATGTTTTTGCTTTGTCCCGCATTCTGTGCATCAACAAAATGCTCGTTCACATATAATTAGATTATATTAAATTTACAAGTCTTAATATCAAGAATTAAAAATTTTATTTTATAAAAACTAAGGAAAAACGAGAAATTTCCAAAATGTCCAAAACGTTATTCTCAACTCAAAATTTATCAAATGTTTTTGAAGTTTTTATGAAATGTTCTCATGTCTACTTTTAATAGTTTGTGAAATTTTCTAGTTTCTAGCTACATTATTTTTAATATTATGTTGAAAAAACAAATTTTTAATTTTATGAAAATTCCAGTAATAGCATATTTTACCATTTTTTGTCGATTTTTCGCATTTTTGAAAAAAATATTGAGAAATTTGAAAAAATGACTTTTTTAATATACCGTCTGGGTGTGATTTCGGACTCCAGAAAAAGAAAAAAAAAAAATAAATAAATAAATATCATTGTAAAATCATAAGCTTCTTCACTCTGATCGGTATCTAATAAATTGCATGCTTCTCAAAATGTGGAACTTGAAAATATAGGTGAAAAGAGGAAGGTAATTTTCGAGCTAAAAGAGTTATGACCTTATGTTCTGAGACTATACTGAACATAGAAGCACAGTTGACAACATTATAAAGTTATGGTCAATTGAATATTTTGCCAGAATCTCATAGAAAAATATAATAAAGTTAGGTATATTTTTTGTTAAAATACAATTTGCTATAGTTATTTAAAAGTTTATTGTTAAAAATTATGATATTTTAAATTTCGAAGCACCAAAATGTACACTTAGTTTCCCTATAAAAACTAGTATGTATTTTACTGGAGGGTCTGGAGGTACAAACTACAAATGACATATTAGCAAGAATTTATTGTAGTATACTAAATACGAACTGGTAAGGGGACATATAGGTAGACATGTAGCAAGAATAGTAAAATCCTAAATACGTCGTCACTGTACAAAACATGAAATATGGCAAAACTGGAATACACCTGTTATATTATGTAAATTGATACAATTTTTGTCAATAATTATACACGGAATTAAAATAAAATTAAGGTCAATCGAAATGAGATCAAATGCATAACATTCAATTAGTACGTTTTTGAAATAATAACGTGCAAATAAAGAAATAGGTATTTAATTCGTTCTTTTGTTCATTGTCATTTGTCGACAATTTTAATAAAGAAACAAAAATCGAAAGTGAATGTTAAGACCATATAGTGAGTAGGTGTATATCGATGTAGTAGGTATCATTGTTATATTATTATGAAATAAATACAAAAAACGCAACATTGATCATTATGGTGGTTTTAAACTCTTCCTAGTTCCTATTCGCCATGGGGTACCATTGTACAACACAGATGAACACTGATATAATAATTAGTTGGGTATTGGTTGAAAAGAAGGCGGTTCAACAGGTTCTAAAAAATGTAATCATCGAGTTTGTCGTCGATAAAACACATTTTATGTAAATATCGTGGTATTAATGCATTATGTAAGAAGTCGAAATTAAAAAAGAATAATTTTATAAAAAACCTTTTTGGATTTTACCGAACAACAAATACATATACTCAACTAAACCTATTCCGAAACGAAATTTATTGTGTGTGTGTGATATAATGGTGAAATATTATTTTGCCGTTTGATTAAAAATAATGTATTAAAAATGTGTGAAATTATTCTCATCATTACACACAATATAAAATGCAGAAAAATTCAAAATCTCGTTATGTATAATAATAACTATTTCAATACTGTGTTTAATAATATTATTTTAGTATCTTGTTTGAATCATATTGTCCTATTTAATCTTTTCAGAAAATGGCATTATTACATTTTCGTCATTTAAAATTATTATATTAATATAACCGACTACTTCAACGAATTGGCTTACAAAACTTGTGGAATCGAATTTAAATAAAAATAGTCAATACAGCACAATATATAGATTTAATTGAGTTTAAAATAATATTATGCTTTCCAAATTCAAAACTAAACAATTCGTTGTCGAGTGTAATTTGAATTTTGTATTTAAAATGATTTTTCATATTCGAGAATTCAGTTTATTGTTATTCAATCTCTCGGTATATAGTAGTAAACATGTGTGTAAACAATATAACATTAGAGAACAATGACTAGAAATTAAATTATACAGAAGAATACTAATCACAGCCGAGTGATTATATAGTACAAAATGTATAATTTGAATACCATGCATTTTCTAGAGTATTAGCGCAAAAATAAAAAAACAGATATTTCAGAAATTACAATAATTAATAAAATATTCCAGAGAAAGTCGTGGCAAACGGATTTTCGGGATTTGATAAATGGCTTTACCCGACTATTGCGGAGTACGTATATAGAAAAATAAAAATAGTTTTCCATTGAAATTCTCGATCCTTTTGTCGCGTTCCGTCGTTTACGCGTTTTAATTCGGCTGAGATTCAAAAAGAAAATTTTCCGCGACCGACGATGGATGACGTAAATTACAATATACTGGATCATTATCATCGTCGAGTCCTATACGAATCGAATCGTGTTCGATCTGCAGCCCGTCAAGTGGTGCAAACAATTTTTTCCGAGTCCCGCGATTTCTATCGGTCTACGGCCCCCGCGCAGGATCAACTCTAGATTTTTTAAGAACAGGGACAAATAGACCCGCTTAGTGGCCAAAATAAAAATATCAAAACATGACGTATAACATAATATGAGTTATAACAAGTTATAACACATAAATACAAAAATTGTATTTACGGTACACTAAGTTTTTTGCAAATTTAAAAAATATTGTCATTTAATAACCGGTAATTAGGCGCATAAACCGGTTAATTATAATCAATGATAATTTGTACCTAGTATTTTATATTTTAAAATTTGAGTTTTCCAATTAATAAATCATTCAATTAAATTTTAGATTCTGAACGAAGTGAAGAAGCTATAGTGTTTTTACAATGATGTTTATTATAAAATTTTTTTTCACCAAAATATTTTCCATATTATTGTCTCTTTACATTTCAATGTTCTATAAGATTGGCAAAGAAAAAAAAAATTCTTAAACTGTTTTTATCAAATTTTGAGTAGTTTTACTCAAATTTTGAAGAAATTATTGAGAGTTTCTAAACTAATGACCTACCAAAAATATAAATGAGCAAAATTGGGATTCAAAAAATTAAAAATAAATTTAATAAGTATTTCTGTAAGAAAACGTAAAAAAATTGTAAAAACACTAATTGATGACACTCCACTCAGAATCTAAAACGTTTTAGGCGAGTGACATTTGTGAATTTGAATCAATCATAATCATTACGACCACGAAAAACGATTCTTAGTAAAGTTTAATCGAATCTATTAATGTCAAAATTTGAACATTTTTGTAAGAAAAAAAAAAATTTGTAAAAATAATATTTTAAATTAACAAAAAATACGTCAATTAAAATGAAAAATTCTAGCTTTGTAAATATTTTCGGTATTATACATTTTTCATGATTTTTTGGAAAATCGTTACAATTTACTCATTTGATCCAAAACGATTTCAGTATAATAATATTATGATACTAGATCACTTTGTAAAAGGATAAAAGGGGCCATTCATTACGAGTGACGTTGAGGCCTCTACAGTCACACTAGTTGCGCCACTGCACAGACACACGAGCAGAGCGCATCCAGATATAGCTTTAATATTATATTATTATGGTGGTGACGGTGAGAGGGAGACGTCGTCGTTGGATCGTAACGTTTTGTTACAAACGAAATCGTTTTTGTCACGTACGCACGCCGACGGTGACGCAAACCCATTTTTTCGGGCGTGCGTGCACGGTGGACTGCAGCAGCAGCAGCAGCAGCAACGGTCGCGCGTCCGTTACACGAGACAGCGACACGAGGAGAGACCTTATTTACTACTCGCCGACTTTGGTCTGTATTGTATTTTACGTATATTACACATTCGCCGCTACCGTTCGTCAAAATGACCTAGTCGATGCTTGTTGTTGCATAACTCGCCTACACCGGTTTACCTACGTGCCTTATTTCCGTTCCGACACACACACACACACACACACACACACACACACACCCACACACACACACACACACCCACACACACACACACACACACACAACACCGGACACAATAATTATTGGTACTTTTGGCACAATCGATTTCTTCTGGGTTTTTTTTTGTCTAGGTCCAGACGTACATTTCCAAGCGACTTGATTTTTTAAACTAATGACCTTTTTTTCCTAAGACTTCTGTCTCCCTAAAAATGTCAAGTTGTGGCTAGACTAGATGTAAATTGGTACTTGATGAAAACAATATTTCTATATTATACGCCACTGATATAGAGCAATTAAGTATTTGAAACTTTACTCAATAGTTGAGCTGAAGCAGAATGTGCTTCGTTTGAAATTATAATAAATAATGGTATTCGTCTAATACTGGTTCCCAACCTTTTGTATATTACGCCCCCTTTTATAGATTTTTGAAAATCTCGCGCCCCCTTCCCCCTTATGGATAACAATTTTTATCATCTTTGTTATATATACTTTACTTTAATTTTTTCTATACATTAATTACAAATTTCAATTTTGCGAACACTGCTTGCGCCTCCCCAGCAACGTGTACACGCCTCCCAAGGGGGGCGCACCCACTTGGTTGGGAAACACTGGTCTAATATGATACTTATTCGAAAAATATACCTGCACTAATAATATATACTTTGACTAATAATATGATACCTATACATTATTATATTGGTACTTGTGTATTATATACGGATAAGTAGTTCAAAAGATATCTCTAAGGTGGCTTTTCACGAAATTAAGGAATATTTTATTGAATGCAAAGTGAGTCGACCAAACACCCGGTGAAATACCAATATTTTATTACTCGTAAATCAGAGAAACAAAGTTATTTGCAGCAAACCACTAAATAACTAATTATAAAACACATTTATTTCTCTTCGAAAACCTGTAATGTCCCTCGATTTGTCGGGAAAAGTTCCCTTGAAGGTGATTTTTGAACTTCGGGGGTTCTTGTAATGTTCAAAATCGTGAATGTTATTATTCGTAGTGTATACGTAATATTAAAATGTTCAAAAGTAAGTTTGAAGGTGTATATCATAACAACTGGTTGCATATGGCATATTTCCGGGTAGTTATTATATTATTAGATGAGCACTTAAATATTCTTTCGACCTAACAACACTCCCTCCCCCCTAGTTAATTCACTCTTGTTGCGCCTTAAGTCCATGCCAACGGCACACTTCGGGTCACAATAATATATATAATAATTATAATTATTATTATATCGCGCGTTTCCTCGTGTGTCCGTTTATCGCGCGTCACAATCTCACACACACACGGATCCCAACGACGGTCGGCCCACAGCGCAATTGTGTATTATACCACAAACAATCACACACACACACACACACACACACACACATACATCAGTACACATAGCCACAACATTATATACACACATATATTATATATATATTACACGTAATAACGTGATTATCGTGAGCGTCGTTACTATAACCGATTTATATGTAAGTATTACGCACGTGTATGTGTGTGTGTGAGTGTGAGAGCTGGACACAGTAATAATTACATCACACACACACACACACATACACACAATCCTCATGGCGGAAGAATAGAAGGTTTCGGTGTATATTAGCCGTTGTTGTTGTTGTTGTTGTTTTTTCCAGTTTTGCCACGCGCTGTAATAATTATCCGGTCGAAAAAAAAAAATAAGTAATATCAAGAGGTAAAATGAAAAAAAAAAAAATTAAAACGAAATGCAAATCGTTCGTCGTCACGAGTCCGATGATGCAATACCATCGATCGTCCGTCGGCGGCGGAGGAACAACCGTAGCGAGGGGAAGGGGACGACCGGATATCGAGGGGAGGTGGATACGCAGCAGAATATATTATTATTAGCGACGAAGAGTTCCCGCGGTCTATATTAGCGCAAACGTGTGTGCGTTTAAAACACGTAAGTTTTTTGCGCGTTTCGATAAATATTATTATTTTTATGTGCGGGGCGAGACACCGGATTATTATGTCAGCTAGAAAGCGGAACACGACCAGACGATGATGGCGCGGCGCGACGATAACGAGTTGAGGCGCCGCCGCCGCCGAGGAGTCGAAGGCGCGTGCGCGACGTGCGGGCGGCGACAACAGGAAGAAATTTTTCGATCAAAACCTGAAATTCGTCCCCCCCCTCCCGTCACCTGGGGGGCAGTGGGTTTCTGAATCACGAGTTAAATAGTTCGTGAATATAGCACAACAACCACACAGTGGCGGCAACCAAGGGGGGTGTTTTAGGTGTCGGGACACTGTGGTTATCTTGTTTTAAATCCTTTTTATCACCCATCTCTCCAATTTCAATTTTGTTTTTATTCTAAATTATAATTTATTTTTTGATTCTGAAAACAACAGTGTAAATCGTTTTGTGCGGTAGTCATATAAAATAGTATCTAATTTGAAAAAAAATATGAAAATTAATTTTTCTTTAAAACTTTTAATCTCAAGTTAGGTTTTTATGTCAAATTAAGGAATATTTTTGATTTACGAAGCATTATGACGCTGTATTTTACTTTAGTTTTACTATAATTATGAGAGAAACTATTTTCAAAGCATAAAGATTAAATGATTTCCTCTAATTTGAATGCGTGATATCGTTTTAAAATTTTGATTTACCTTGGGCTCTAAAAAATTTGTAATTTTTGGTAGATGGTAAATAAATTTGTTCTATTTTACTTTTAATATACCATTTTATTTTAGGGGTTAACTAGCTATTACAGTAGTTTAGCAATCTAGCAGATAGTCATCTGTAATTTATGTAGTACATTATGATATAAAGTGGTTGATTCAATTTTTTTTAATAAACCTCCCCGAAAAAAAATCCTGTGTGCGCCACCGATTCTATATTTAAATAATTATAGTAGAAATTTATAGATGGTAAAAATACCTAACTGAAGCGAATTCTGATTCAAAAAGTTGCCGGTCGAAACTTTCGGACAAGTATTTTTTGAAAGGAAAAAGAGTTTCACTGAAAAAAAAAAAAATAATAATAATGAATATCATTTCAAAAACACCGGCTATTGTGCTTCGCTGAGAATCTAAAATCCTATCGCCGGCGGCGCACTCACCGGCGATTTGACATTTCGTCGTAGGACCGCGAGTGCGTATACCGACGATAGTTCGTCGTGACCTCAAGCTCGCACAACGGTTACTCAGCGATTTATGCGTGCGGCGGCAGTTTCCATTGTGCGCTGTGACGTGCACGAGTCCGCGGTATACACACGTGACCGCCGCGCCGCCGCAGACTATTGTGTGCGGGCGCGCGCTCGTTTATTATTGTTTTATTAAACAGAGATGGGATGTTGATGACAAATGCATTTTTTCCCCTTTAATCCTATGCAATGCTCTCCAAGCTAAAAATTCGTTTCACGCCTCCCTGATTATTCAGAATATGAAAATTTAATTTTGCATTTTTAGACGTTTTGGTTACAAATGCATTGTTTTTGCTTTTTAACGTCATATTTTTTAAATTTTTACATCATTATTTCATTTTATAAGTCATTGCTTTGTACTTTTTGTAAATTATCGGTAATTTTTCTAATAAAATTAAGACTTTCAGCAACAATTTTACATTTAAAAAAATATTTCTATCAAAATTCTTGAAGAGTTTTTGTTACAATTACATATTGGTAGATCCGATAATCTATTTTTCACAATATAACGAAATTAAGTTTGATGTTCACGTCGATTTTTTAATTATTTTCTTACTCAATTTAAAAATATGTTTGGACACTTACAATTACATATTTTTCAATTTGTATTTTAAGCAATTTATTTTTTTTTCAGGTCATTTTCAGGTCATTAAAGCATTTTTTCGGGGTCATTTTTGATGCTTTTTTAGGTCATCAACATCCTATCTCTAGACTTATTAAATAGAATAAATAAAATATTGAATATTATAAAATGATGCGACGAAAAAGCTGTCGCCGCAGCGCAATGCGAGAAACGATTTTACGGCCACAAAAACGCGCGCATAATAATTTTGAAGGTGTCAGTGCGATTACAAGACATTTTCAAAAACTTTTCACGGGACAAATAAAATTTAATTTTGAAATCCACAACGACCAAATTTTACTTTTTTAAATATTTGAAATTGTAGGTTCACATCGATACCAAAAAATTGAAAAAAAAAAAATAGTAAAGTTGTATTTTATTGTGGTTTAAAGTTTAAAAATAAGGAGCTGTCTGGTTTTTTGTCCCGAAACGTTGATAATTTTTTTTTTTCATCGTTATTTAAATGTGTATTAGTTACTTGTATTATATACCAAAAAAAAAAAAAAAAATTTAAATGTATATATTGTATTGTTTAGATATTAATGATTTAGAAAACAAAATTATTTTTTTTTTTCAAAAATGTCTTTGTAAAAACAAATTAAAAATCTGGAGCTGTCTGGTTATTGCACGCGGAATACCAACAACCAGACAACTCTTCGAAAAACAAAAATTATAATATAATTATAATAATAAAATAATAATAAAACGTTGAAATTTCGTGTCTCACCAGTTCTCTTTATTATCGCAGGCACTTTGCCAAATCGCGCACAACTTCGTTATCTACACGGCACGAAGCCGATCGAACTTATTCCAAAATTCAATTTCTACCACACAAACCGGACACATCATTAAGTAGTATAAATAATATCGTATAACTTTCTCGAATCTAGAACATTTTTTTTTTTCCCTCGACCACAAAATCACTGTACAATTCTCATTAGTAAGATTCATTGAACACATAAATATTATATAAGTAGGTAAGAAAAAATCATTTAGGCCAATTTGAATTTCATTTTATATTATTATTATAAAAATATGTTCTTTGAAAGAAAAAAATGATGTACATATCTATTATAAGTATTAGTCTATCACTGTTTTAGTATTGCTTAAATACTTGTGTAATGTGTTGGTTGTATTTTTTTAAAGGTGTTTTTAAATTGCTGCAGGTATCTCAAATAGCTCGTGATTGCTATTGGTATAATATTTTTATCCTTTTATCCTTAGTGTCTATCATATCATCACCGAAACCCCGTTTTCAATCAACAAACATTTCATTTTATATAATACTACTAAAGCTTGTCCGCATTTTACAATATAATAATATATTATAATATAATTATAGATTATGCATTTATAATTTGGCATTCACATAATATTTGTCAAAACCAAAGCCTGTATAGCGTACGAAATAATTTTTTTAAATATCTAGGTTATAATGGCAATTTACAAAGACAGCCTCATTCAGTTTATAATAATATTAGTATTTTTTTTTTTTAAATTATTCCATTAAATAAAAGACATGAAATGCTTAATCTAAAATTATTATTTAAACTACTCCATAATTTGATTGATTGGCCTAAACTATTAAACTAAATAAACATTAAGGTAACTTCAATTAATTCTAGAAGGAAAGATCCTTTTTTATCTTATCTAATATTAGTACTAAATATATGTCTCACCATCCAGCAAATGTATTAATGCCAATAGGAAATTCTATTAATAACTTGGACTTGTTTAATATTACCTTAGATAAGTTATCTACTTATTATTTATTAGACTAGCATTAGTATATATTTTATATTATTTAAGTCAGGGTGGTCCAACCCGCGGCCCACGGGCCACATGCGGCCCTCGAAGCTTTTTTTTTTGGCCCCCAATAATTAAATTTTCTATTAATTAAAAATTAAAATCACAATAAAATTATAACAAAATCGTAGTATGAACGTATAAATTTTAAATTT
>JAIPRM010012687.1:0-11948 GCA_025469315.1 Stegophylla sp. TES_Ste_2020 | reverse complement strand
AAATTTTGGGTAGTTTTTTCCAAAAAAAACATTGAAGAATTGAGAAATTCAAAAAATAACCTCTTTAAAGTACAATCTAGAGGCGAATCGGGTTTCAAAAAGTTATTGATCGAAACTTTTGGACAAGCATTTCTATACGAAAAGTTGTACACAGAAAAAAAAAAAAAAATAAACATCATTGTAAAAACACTAGCTTCTTCACTTCATTCAGAATCTAAAAAAAAAAATGCAATATTATTTTAATTAAAAAATAAATAAAATTGTGTTTTAAACGAGAAAATTGGAAACAATTTCTTTGAAACAAAATTGGAAACAAGAATGTCAAAATTGGAAAACATTAGGATTAGAAATGTTTACACAAAATGTTCATTTCAAAATAAACTTATACCTTTTCAGCGACGAATTTAAACGATGGAGAGAAAATCGCGAGTGACACAGGGTTGGCATAAAAAATCGCAGTCCAAAAACCCGGGCGGTTTTTCTGGGCTAAGCTAATTATCCACTACACTTGTGTCATAACTGTGACGTGTTGTTTTAAAGGTTAAATCGTGTGCGCACGTCCGACGATGAAAATCTCGGGAATCTCGAATTCCGTTGATTCGTTTTACGAAAAAACCGCGAGTAGTTAATAATAACAACAACAACGATTATTGTCACTAAGCAGTCGCAAACAATGTATTCCGGGGCGGCGACAACCGCGATTTAACAGTCATATAAAATAGTGTCGTTAATGAACAGACGAGACGCCGCGCAGTGGCTCAACGAAAAGTTTAACGAGACGCTTAATGATGTCCACTATACGACACGTACACGTGTGCCTGAACACGAGTATTGCGTTGCGAAATGATAATTATTATTATTATTTCCCAAAGTATGGTGGAAATTGCTGAATTAGGCGATTCCTGCTCAACTGCACGTCTTATACAGAGTAGTTCATAAAGCGTAAAATAGTGTTACCTTAATTTTACACATTGAAAATATTTCAAGTATACATTTTAGTAAAGAGAGTATAATATGTAATGGAGTTTTCAAAACATAATTGTCACTTTCAAATTTTTGTTTCTCGATTAAACATTAACATTTTTCAAAATTCAGTTAGATATAATTAGGAATAAGAAGTTATAGAAATCGCATATTTTTGTCTACGTCATATACATATATAGTTAATTCATGTTCGTGTTTTTTATGCTTATTTTTATAATTTGTTTAATAACTTCATAACATTAATAATTTTTTTTGATACATGTTGATACATCGTCTTCTCGAACGCATAAAAATTACAATGATAATAATAATAATAATTTTATTATGGTGACATTACGACTTACTTGGTGTGCTAAGGAGTTTCATATGAGGGAGGTATTATTATTGATATTTTATACACTCGACCTCATCAATAAAATATCGATGAGTTTCCAAATATTAATCGATATTAGTTTCGGAATAATAACAGTTATAATCTGTGTTTCTTTAATATTATTCATGAAGATTATCGATTTTATCTATTAAATCACTCATAAATATAAATTTGAAAGACACATTTCAATAAAACCGTGAATATGTATAAAACTGTGTGGTAATAAGCTCGGATATAATTTTAAATGTTACAGAATTGGTAAAGAATTGGAAAAAAAGCTGTAATTAGGAGTTTAAATGGAGAGATATAGTGAAAATAGTGGAAAAATTCGGGTCACGGTCCTAAAAAGATTGAAAACTACTGTTCTAGATGATATTTTTGAAATAATTTTTCAAAATTCTCAATAGTTTTTTCAAAAATTTGACAAAAACGCCTTTATTTATTTATTTATTTTTTATCCAAGCTTTATGAAAATTTAAATATAGATAGACAATAATATGAAAAATGTTTTAGCGAAAGAAAATTTTTAAAATATTTAAAACAATTTTTTTTTTCTGTAGAGGAGGAGGAAAGTTGAATTTGTTTGACCCATGATGCGAAGGATGTTCGGTTCTTTACCCTAATGTCACCAAAGTAACGTAGGCTTCAATTTATGAAAAAATTAATAGTAAGTAAAAAGTTTTATAACGTTATAAATAAAATATTAATATAAGTTTCGGCGAAAGAGTTCTTGGTTTCCAGAATATTTATCTAATAGTTACATAAAGTTTACGAAACGCTCAAAATCCTATTGGATTTAGTGTTTCTACGGAATTTTTCTCACTCTAAGCCACGTCCATAGGGATATTGTGCTCATTGGAAGTTGGGAGGGGGGGAATATTTTTTTTCCTTTTGTCCACCGTTAGAATTTGTCACTGGACGTCGACGATGTCTCCTCGCCCGTGACAGTCGACGCGGTATTTATTCGTGACACACATCTTTTGCTCGGGTCTGATAGTTCGCCCGGGCACGTCCTATTATATTTTGTTATTATTTGCTATTATTATTATTATTATTATTATGATTCCTTTTTCAAACGGACACGAATGCATTATTTAAATGTGTATCACATATATCGCAGTTTAAATATATATACCGGATTAAACGTGCAGTTGATTTATTGCGACGTCTCCGCGGCAGCGATATTAATGGAGTGACGCGCGCACGTTATATCAAATAATATAATAATAGTAATAATATAAACGTCTCGGAGAATAATATCATGTACAATTATATAAATTATACGCGAGGGCTGCTGATGCACACGCGAGAGACGAGACGACACGGTCGCCGCTTATTGTTCGCGCCGACTTGACTAATGTTATTATAATAAATCGATTTGACTGCGCGATAACGTATATAAATAATATTATAATACATCTACAACATTGTGTGTGTGTGTGTGTGTGTGTATGCGCGTGTGTAAGTAATATTATTAACAGCTATATCGAAAAGAAAAACTATTTATATATAGAACGTACACGTCAGGGACGACGACATCGAAACTTAGATGATTATTTTTCGTAAGTTTTAGTTCCGATTCTCGAGTAGTTCTGGAGGGTTACAGTTTCGGTTCTTGAAGTGTTGAGAAATCGAAATAAACCACAACTAAACTTGTGGTTCTCAATGGGCTCAGTGGTAAGAGTCAAATCGCACCCCCTTACCAACCCGGTAAGTATGTCCTAAGAAAATCGTAATCCCTTGGGAAAGTGTAAATATCCAAGGATAATCTAACTGCTGGTAAAATTTTCCTTAGAATAATCTTATAGAGGGATAATATCCTAGTATATTCTTATGGTTCTCCGATATAATTTTCCTAATATCAACCCTTAATTAAAAACTTTTTTTCATTATTTTACAATAATACTTATTTAAAATGTTTGCCCAACAACTTAAAATTTTAAAATATTAAAAATAATTCCAGAATGCTATTTTAATAAGGGAATTTTTCAAAATGTTCAATTCATTTTCTGAAAATAAAAAAAAATTCTAAGTGAATTGGAATAAAAACGGTAGTTTATCACCAATTTCGAAAGGTATATTGTAAATTTCAAAAAACGTCTTATTCAAAGTATCATCCTGAAGAAATTTTTTCATTTTAGTAAATGTTGTATAATACAAGTATCCAAGGATAATATTATTACCCCCTGAGTGATTTTCGTGGGAAGATCTTACTCTCAGTTAAAATATATTAAGAAAATATCAACCCTTTGATGGGATATCGATACTTCAGGATAATCTTGTGGCCTGCTGGGAGAATAAGGAGGTAAGATTTGTCTGCAACACTAGTTTTAATTGTTATCATATATGTTCTTATATTTTAATATTTTATTTTATTTAACATAATGCACGGAGTTCAATAAAAGAAAGACAATAGTCATAAATTATAGAGAGTAAGATAAACTAATATAATATAGAAATAGAGGGCAGAGCAAGGAAGACGGACTGGGGGGGGGCATTTAAATAGGAGTAAAAAGTTGTGAAAGGGGAGGAAAAAATGGTTGTGAAGCACAGGAACTACTAAAAGGGGAGTGGAATCGATTTGATTGGATAAGATTTTGGAAAGGAAAAAGAGGTTCACCAGATTTGCTTCAATTTACAACGATCGCAACTTTCTCCGAACCTATTCGATTATGTCATTAACAACGAATGTGTTAAGGTATCTAAGGACTTAATGATGGGGTGAATAAGAGAAAGGTGGAGGGATGATTTGAAAGGAGTAAGGAGGTGATATTCACAGAACGTACGGCTAACGAAGTCAATCAGCTTAAATGATTCTCATGCTACATCAATCATAAACGGGTTCTGATTTGCATTTCGTGAAACAGGAAATATTTGTGTCGATAAGGGTTGCATTCCCTAGAATTTCTTCTGGAACTTGGTTCAGTGCTTGACATGTCATATCTACGTAAATAAATTTTATAACTATAGGAAGAATTAGAGACCATTTCTATAGTGTTTTTAATTTGGAAGAGCTGAAGAAGTTATGTGGTACATACGCGTAGTTTTTGATTTCATAAATTTACTAAGATATTGTGTTTTGTGACGTAATACGTGTTAAATTCGTTTTATATTCCAAAAAAATTGAGTTAACGAATTCGACGTTCTATATTTTGGTTTATTTTATCCACTAAATCTCATTATAAACGAAGTGTTGGATTAAATTTCTATCTTCAAACTCAAACCTCGGTGAAGAACAAGATAATAATATACTTAACTAGAGGCGTTGCTAAAATGGAATGTAATTTTGTTTTCTCGCGAAACAGAGCGTTGAATATTTTATCAAAACATTGAATATACGACTTATTCTAGTGTTTACGTAAATGATAACCAGCCGGCCAGGAAACACATGAATTACACGGAAAATATTTTGACCAATAAATAATTTTTCCATAAATAAATGCATTTTAATATATTTATATAATATTGTATGTATATATTATTTAAGTTTAAACACTTAAAATATTATTACTTATTAAGCATATCATAACAAAGATTAAAATCTCCCTCGAAGAGAATATTGTACATAATTTTTAGTAATTACGTTGTGAAGTTATTTATTTATTATTTTTTCTTATAACGAAAGCGTAATTTTAATCATTTTTTATTTTTTATTTTTTTTTAATCGTTCATTATTATTGGTTTTTTTTTTTTTGTTTACGGTCACTCTGTATTGAACGTCAAGGGAAATTCCTCAGATTGGTCCTTTGATTATACACATATATTATATGCAATATGTATGAAATACGAATTAATGAAATAAATTAAGGGATACAATATGGTGCTATACAAAATATGTAGAAAAATATTTTGGATTGTTTTTTTAATCAATGCATATTTGAACAAATATTTAAGTATTTTTTACTCTTCAAAAAATATACAAACGAGTTTATGGAATAGTAAAATTTACATACAGAAGGCATGTGATGTGCAAAATATAGTTAGTATATCCTTCACAGATAATAAACGTAATAATCAATATTGAGCATAATTTAAAATAAAAGTAACTAAATGTGGTTTTATTTTGATACATATATTTTTTTTTTAATGACATGCTACTATAAAATACAAATATAAAAAAACTAAATGATTTTATTTTTAGTTCATGTTGATTGTATCATTGAAACTCACTAAATAATAAAATATTGATGATCATAAAATTATTCACTGTAAACAAAACATATCTACTAATAAAATGTTTAACATTGCATTGACTATTCACAGACATATTTAAGTAATGGCGAGTTATTACATTTTACACAGCTCTATTCCAGTGATTTTCAATCCGGAGGTAATGAATGACACTTGGGGTAAGGTAACCATAAATAATGGTCAAAATGGTTTTTAATTTAAAATTATATTATTTAAAAAAATAAAATAAATTTAATTATTAATTTTGTACGATGACATGCTGAATGTGTAAAGTAATATTTTCTGACGATGGATCATCAATTTATAAGGTTTTTCATTAATATGTAAATTATAGTACATTTTTCATCTTTCTTTTATTTTGATTTATTTTTTTAAATTACATTAATCTATATATCATAATTATTTACATAAAAAAGCGTACATGGTCATTGAACTTAAAAACATGAGCATTTCGTTTTAAATGTGAGTGATAGTATAAACTGAACAAAAAGAAAAAAAGCTTATTAAGAAATAAAAGGGCTGCACGTAGAAAAAATATTGGGAGTTGCAAATTAAAAAAGATTGAAAACCACTGCTCTATTCAAAGATACTTTACTATTTATTATTTACATTAAAAATATATATTTGGAATTAATTGGTCTTGACAATTAAATTTAGGTGACATGATTATTCATTTATTACAGTAAATCGAATAAACATTTTTTGATCCGTCTAGATAAGATGCAATATAATTATCTTATTTTGCTCAACACTGAGATAAATGATGATGTGTTTATGGGATGTGTATAAATAATGACTAGGATATGTGGTTTCTTTCATGGACAACTACAAAAGAAGTTATTTAAAAAAAATGTATTGAAGTCATCGTTGTCAAATTTGACTAGTTTTTTCGAAATTTTGGAAAAACTAATGAGAATTTCGAATAATTACCTCCCAAAAGTACTATCAAGAAGTAAATTTTTATTCAAAAAGTTGCTGATAAAAACTTTTGGATAAGTATTTCTATACGAAAGTGAGTTCACATGAAAAAAATAATAAACACTATTGTATAAACACTAGCTCCGTTCAAAATCTCATTTATTTAAATAGATCTAATACTTGGTAAATTTTATATTTTAATATTTTTTATGAATTACCATTTTCGAAAAGGCATTGAGAATATATGAGGAAAAAGTTAATGTTTTCAGTCATTTTTTTTTTTTACTCTTGATCGCGTGGGATCTGACCCCCTCCCGTCCATTCTCGCGGATTTCCACCCATAGACGCTCTCATCGAACACTTAAGTGTGTGTCGTGTCGCATTTTATTCCATCGATCCTGCGACGTTTATCCTGCAGCACGAGGATGCGGCGACCGTAATTAACGAGACTTTATGTGCGTTTGCGCACGTGCGCCCCTCATAGTGAATTTCGCTCTCGAAACTTTTTCTCGATTTTAGACTAATGATCGTACAAGGGTTCTTTAATATTCTTACCGAGAAGCGAGAAATCGCCCTCGATTTAGGACGCACCTCTTCGTCATCCTTCGTCCTTTATCCTCCCTTCGTCCTGCCACCGTCTTTTACACGCTCAAAAGTCAAGTGGTCGTCGCAGCTCTCGCTCGTTTTTTCTCTCCATGCACCTCGATGGTGTTACTTTCATTTTTTATTTGAAAACGTCATATACACATAAATATCGTAAGGTCCTTGTTATAAATCATTAGTACACAGTTGGCAATACTGCACAAAAGTGAGTACTCCATTATTTCAGTCAGTAAGCGCGTTCAGTACCTCTCCGATTCGTAATATTTTTATTTATTTACAAAAAATATTCATGAATATTGATTGCATGTATTTGAAAATTTTGTATATGTAGAAAATAGATTTCACATCCTCAAAAGTTTCCTTTATGTTTTTTCCACACCGATTTTCATCAATTAATTAATACAAATGAGATAAAATCTTGGGTGGTACAATTTAAATTATGTAATTGTTAAAAACGTTACGTTATCAATCCAAAACCTTCCTCAGATTAGTGGTATCGCTGATAGAAAAAAAAGCCTTTATGAGAAATTAGATTTTTAACTACTGATTTTTATTGTTTGTTATAATGCCATTGTACTCACACCAATTTTGCCCAGTTCCTTTTTAACTTTGCTAACTAATGTACACATGTCCATTTTTTATATTTCCAATTAATTTACTATTCATTTTTCATGCACATTTATTAAAATAATTATACCCAAAGGGGTTGTACAATAATTTAACTTACACTGCATTGAGGCAGATTCGAGTTATCAGTAAGTTGGGAAGTGCGCATTTTGGTTTTTTTCTAATCTGTGATACTATATAGAGTGCATCACACAGTGTTGTGCATTACCTAGATTAAAATTTAAATAAAGTTGAGTAGCTTTTATTTCACCTATTTAATAAAATGTTTATCAAAGTGAAAAATTATATCGATGATACTTAAAAATTTTTCAAAGATGTTTTTGTTAAATTTTGAGAATTTTTTCCAAATTTAAAAAGTACTATTCAAAATTTCGACAAATGATTTCTTAGTACCATCTAGAACAAAATTCTAATTCAAAAAGCTCTCTAAATTAGTAAAAAAAAAAATTGAAGAGTATTTTAAAATAAAGAAATTATAATTAAGTACTTCATATTATTTAATTTATAGAAAAATTGCCATTTTATTATGTAGGTTAACTTTTTTAAGTTATATGTTTTTTATCTACATAAATGGGGTAGTTTTTTATTTGTTATCTCTGTTATCCAAATAAGTCTTTGAATTGATATCTGTTATCTTATCTAGATAATTTTTCGATTATCTTTGTACAACGCTGGTAATAATACAAGAACTCACGCCGTTAAGTCGTTTCCAATCAATAGGGCGAAATCGTATTTCAATCGTTTTCGTATCCAAAAAGTATGAAAGCTAGACGAGTGATATACAGTGGTGTACTTATGCCCAGTAGGTGGTAGTGGTGGAATGGGGGGGAGGCGTCATATTTAATCCGAAATGTTTAAAATAACAGCTTGAGGTCTAGTTTATGAACTCTTGAACGGTGTCATTGACTGACTATAAATCTCGGTAAAAGTTTTAATTTGACGTGGCAACTTTTTAATGCGCAATTTTAGTCTTTTTTTTCGTCCTTGCGGTTATTTCTAACGTATACACGGCGGAATTTCACCGCACGCGGTCAAAAAATATTATTTAATGAAATCCAAAATTTTATTCAGACGTTATAGTATTATATCACATAGAGCTTTAACATTTAAAAAAAAAAAAACGAGCACTTTTTTTAAGCTTAAAAAAAATAAAACAACGTCGATGAGATAACATCATATCACTTGTCGTGTTATTACATAATACAATGCGGTACGTTGAGCTTGATAAGATTAATATTAATGTAGACAAATAATTTATCAACTTTTATCCTATCTAGATGGATCAATAAAATATGTTTATTTGATGATCATTATCTCAGATAAATACTTGTGTAATCTGTACTAAGTTATCTAGATAAATATTAATTTCTATTTTCCACTGATTACAGTTATGTCAGATTGACAAACATAATATACTTAAATATGTTTTCGAAATAAAATTTGGAATTTTTATTTGATTTCCAGTAATCTATGGTCTATTCAAAATGAGATGATGACTCGGCGGGTAAAGTTGTACGCATGGGCGTGGCTTTTGTTCCGTGGTAGCGCTTTCCGCGCTGCCGCGGACGGGAGCTCTAATTAGTCTAGTATCGACTGCCGATGTGTGTAGGTAATTTAAAATGCATTGCGCGTATTTTTTGTTTTCTGTCCGTCGCGGACGCACACACGCACATCCACGTCTCGAGCGAACATTGCTTCGGTCACGTGATCGATGCTTGTGGAGGGAGTATGACCGGCGGCTGTCCAAAACTGGTCGCCGCCGAGTTATCATCTCATTTTGAATTGACTTTATAGAAGCAAACATTTTGTTGTTTAGTGTGTAATTTTTCAAGTAACATTTTTCTCATCATCAATTTTATTATTTTATGCAGTTTTACTGGTAAAGTATCAATTTCTTAAACTATAAATCAGGTTATCAAAATCATAAAAAAAAAAAAATATGTCTTTTAATTATCTAGATAAATTGTAGCCATAATTTATATTTATTAAAAAAAAAAAAAAAAATTCTAACTTAAATAGAAATATGTTAAATTATCTTTATCTTCATCTGGTTTTAAGATAATGTTTTAGTTATCTTTTGCTCAGCATTCATCATCATCATCATCATCATCATCATCATCGAAACGCTCGGCTTATTTTCTCTCGTTTTGTTTTCACGACATCCGATCGTTTAATAATTATTAATAATATCCTCGTACGATATTTTCGCACATGACTGACGTTTCAGAAGTGCGCAGCTTTAAACGGATCGAAATTATAATAATAAATATGCGGCGCGTGACCGACCGGAGAGGAGCCGATGACGTGAAAAGAGCGTTTGAAAAGGCCAATCCGCGGTGAGGAGAGGTTGAGGAGAACGTGTCAGACGGGCGTTTCTCCCCGTTCTTCTAAATACGGTCGCCATCCACCGTAACGCGATAATATATCGGCAGTCGTGTCATACATAAGTTTCGAATTAAATTTGACGGGTAATTGATATGCCCTCTGACACGGCGGCGGCGGCGGCGGCGTCGGCGTAAAGCCGTTTTTGTGAGAGAGCGTCTTGTAATTTCGCCGTGTTGACAACATCAGCTCTGACACCTTAGCTCTGGATCCCGAACAAAGTTTTGTAACCCTAAAATCAACCCTTCGGTGTATCGGGTGTAATTTCAATGTAAATCGTCCGGATAAAGGCTCGACGGCGGCGGCGGTCTCTCTCGACAACGACCGTCCCACTTATCGATCGCCGTTTCGCCGAGTCAACAGGAGAGCCTCTGCAGGAAGCGCGCGCGGAGAACGCATAAAAACCGTCACGATTAAAGCGCACCAGAGTAATATTCTTATAACCGAGACCCGGGGGGACTCGTTGATTTTGCGCGTATAACAACATTATACATTGGTGTACGCATAACAAATGCATTTTAGATTCTGAACGAAGTGATGAAGCTAGTGTTTATACAATGATGTTAATTTTTTTTTTTCTGTGTACAACTTTTCGTATGGAAATTCTTGTTCAAAAGTTTGGATCAACAACTTTTTCACACCGGATTTGTCTTTAGATGGTACTTTAGAGAGGTCATTTTTTGAATTTCTCAATTCTTTATTTTTTATTTTTTTGGAAAAAACTACACAAAATTTGATAAAACCATCATTTTTTGATCCAAACTATATGAAAATTTAAACATAGATAGAAAATCATATAAGAAAGATTATGGCGCAAGAAAATTTTGAAAATGCGAAAAAAAAATTTTGATCATTTTTCTAACACTGTTTTTCTCATTTATTTTTTATATTATTAACTTTCTTCGTTCAGAATCGTTTTATTGAAGAAATGATTTATCGTTTCATTTAAATTCAATACACCCGTTAAGAGAATCCCACCCGTCATGCGAAGAACACCCATCGTGGAACTTTTTATGTCCGGCTTTTTAAAATCGTGTTAATAGACGTGTAAAGATATGTTCAAAAAATCAACAATCGAGAGACTTTGGCAGCAGAGTGTTTACCATACGGGGTGGGGAGCATCTTGCGTACATTGTACATATTAATAAGGAATAGGAATAGGAAAAGGACTCGATAAATTTTCATTTTTTTTTTCTCTATCAATCTAATGCGTCACTCGTCTCCAGAAAAATTTGATTAGTGAAATATAGTATTTAATAGTATAATTGATAATATAATAATTACTTTGAATTTTTTTGAATTTTCAAGAAATTTTATATTTTACGGTTATTTTTCAGTATTTTGGGCTGATTTTTTTTTTTAGATTTATTTGAATTTTATGTTATGAGTGGAGCGGAGAAGATGGTCTTTTTACAATTATGTTTATCAGATTCTAAACGAAGTGAAGACGCTAGTGTTTTTACAATGATGTTTATTTTTTTTTTCCAGTGAACACTTTTTCGTATGGAAATAATTATCCAAAAATATCGTTTTTTGAAACCGCATTTACAGAAGTAATTTTTCAAATTTTTCAATTTCTCGATTTTTTTGAAGGAAAAACGACCCAGAATTTTTGACAAAAAAAAAAAAACTCGGAACCTATCATTTTTTAATACAAACTTTATGAAAATTTAAACATAGATAGACAATAATATGAAAAATATTTTGGCGCAAGAAAATGTTAAAAATTTAGAAAAAAATTTTGGAAATTGTTTTTCTAACACTTTTAGATTCTGAACAAAGTGAAGAAGCTAGTGTTTTTACAATGATGTTTATTTTTTTTTCTTTTTTTTTTTTTTTCTGTTAACACTTTTTCGTATAGAAATACTTG
>JAIPRM010012686.1:0-11949 GCA_025469315.1 Stegophylla sp. TES_Ste_2020 | reverse complement strand
TAGTTGGTGAACGTTTCAACTTTCTAACTCTATTATTTTGGAAGTTATGTTAAAAAAAACAAAATCAAATTTACGAAAATTCGCGTTATGCCGTTTTTTGGCAATTTTTGGGTAGTCTAGGCGTGCGTTCAAAAAAAGTATTGAGAAATTGGAAAAAATGACCTCCCAAAAGTACCATCTTGACAACATTTCCGTTCTATAGAGTTACTGATCGAAACTTTTGGACCAGTATCTCTACCTGAAATGTTGTTTCCATACATACGAAAAAAAAAAAAAAACACACACACAGATTTGTAAAACCAATACATTCTTGGCTTTCGCTCAGAATCTAAAAGGACGTACTTCGCACCAGTTTGGGGTGTTCTCTGCTTCTCGGGTGGGATACTGTTGGTGGGTGTATTGCGTTTTAAAGAAACGACAAATCATTTTTTCAATCAACCGATTCTGAGCAGAGATTCAATAATGATAAAATTGTCGTTAAGATTAAATTTAACAAATTTTGCTATAAAAAAAAACTTGCGATATTTTGACGCGCGGTAACGCTGCGGCACCGCAAATGCGGTTGGACGCACTCATAATGACGTGATTGATGCGCGTCACACCGCAACGTTGCAGCTTTTTGGATTAATTATTTAAGTTATGGATTTTACAAAGAAACTACCATTATTTGTAATAACTTAATTAAAGTATTAATATTTTGTGTTTTTACAATTTTTACAATGATGTTTATTTTTTATTATTTTTTCTTTAAACAATTTTGTTGTAGAAAGTACTCGTCCACAAGTTTCTACATGCATATTTATTTATTTATTTTTTTGAATCGTTATTTACCTCTAGATGGCACATTTGATAGGTCATTTTTCAAAATTCTCAATAGTTTTCTCAAAATTCGGGAAAAACCACTCAAAGTTAATAATACTTAATATAAAATCTAAAACGAGGCCTCAAAAATTCACAAATTTTCTAGTCCGCGGGCCACCTCAAACCTTAAAATTAATGTGGCCCTGCATCTATATCGTTGCCTAAAATCTTTCGAAAGTTAAAAATAACTGTGCAATAACGCGTGAACCGTTTTACAATATAGATTGTGGAGTAATCATTTTATTTGAAGCCAATACAGAGTCCCGCGTGAGTCGTGGACATAGTAGTAGAGATCATTGCCGTCGACGGCGCGTTACACGAGGGACGGGACTAATCGGACACATCGTGGTGTTAGATGAAGAATTATAGATCATTACGGAGGTATGTAGGTAGGAGGCAATGATCAAAGGAAAAAAAAAAAAAAAACATCACCAGTTAGGGTAAACCATAAAGACTGCACGAGAACACGGAGCTGACTACAAACGATGGAACAACAACAACACGAAATTGATATTTTACAACCTCCGTGAACTACCTACGGGGGTGGAGATAAACGAGTCAGAACTGCAGCGGCGGCGTAATTAACTCTAAAACAATTGTTATCAAGATCCGACACGACGCGTGTGTCGGATCGAAAACGTGTAGTAGATAATGAGTTCTCTGTATTTGAGGAGTAACAGGCGTTCGTATAAACGACTTCGTATACCTATGCGAGACAGAATAATATTATTATTATTATTATTATTATTGAGAGAGACGATATTGTCGAGCAGAGCGATTTTCGTGTACCTACTATTACTGCCTACTAAAACACAAGGAGTGTGTATTAACGATTTCTCAGTGACAATTGTTTAACCAGTGGCGTATTTACAAAAATTTTTAGATTCTGAACGAAGTGAAGAAGCTAGTGTTTTTACAATGATGTTTATTTATTTATTTTTTTCCGCGTACAATTTTTCGTATAGAAATACTTGTCCAAAAGTTTCGATCAATAACTTTTTGAAACCGGATTTGCCTCTAGATCAGTGACGCCCAACCTTTTTCCTTTGGCGGGCCACTTTGGTAAACAATTATCTTCAAACGGGCCACAAAGTATAAAAGTATAAAAATAATCTTATATATTGGACTTATTTTCTTATCTTTTATTGTCTATTGAAAAGATTATGAATTAAATAAATGATAATGAACACTAAATTTCAACCAGATTTTTCATTATTAGTAAAAGAAGTACTAGCTCAAATTTCACATTAAAAATAAGAGTAAAACATTTTTGTTTAGGTTTTAGTTTTATTATTATCATTATAATTGTATGTTTTTGAATAATTATTTCAATGAATTCATAAATTTAAATAAAAATAATCTATGAAAATAAATAATTTAAAAAATTGTTCATACATTTTTAAATTTTTTTTTTATTTTAGAAAATTCGTAACGGGCCACATATACGCGAATATCTTCGCGGGCCACATGAGGCCCGCGGGTCGCGGGTTGGGCACCACTGCTCTAGATTGTACGTTAAAGAGGTAATTTTTTGAATTTCTCAATTCTTCAATTTTTTTTTTGGAGAAAACTACCCAAAATTTGACAAAAACGATTTGGAAACCATCATTTTTCGATCTGAACTATATGAAAATTCAAACATCATACAAGAAAGATTTTGAAAATGTGAAAAAAAAATTTTGGATATTTTTCTAACATTTTTTTTCTCATTTATTTTTTATATTATTAACTTCCCTCGTTCAGAATCATTTTATTGAAGAAATGATTTATCGTTTCTTTAAAATTCAATACACCCGTCAAGAGAATCCCACCCGTCGTGCGAAGAACACCCATCGTGCGAAGTATGTCCGGCTTTTTTCTTTTTAAATAGTATAACCAGCAATACAAAAAATCATAAGCATAACTTATGAAACAAAGAGTTAGTTTATATTCCATATTATTCTCAAAATGGGTTCGGAAAAAATAATTTCTTTCATTTTAAACAAAAATAGTTTTTTTTATTAATTTCCTTTAATTTTCGGTTTTAAACAAAATGTTTTTTTTCACTTTTTATTGATTGTCTTAACATGTTTTAAACAAGTATAAAATATACCTACAAAAAATTGTTTATTTTAATTAACTTTTTAATAACAATAGGATTATAGGAAGTATTGCTAATACTAGTTTCTATGTTAATAATATATTTAATGTAATTATTTTCCATTGTTTATTTTTGAAGTTTGTTCATATTGTTCAGGATATCAATTAAACATCAACATCATATAGATTAATATTACATAAGATAGCTATTATAATAGCTAGGTAGTTGTTATTCACAAGACTTCTTCTAACATCAATTCTAACTTTGAACGGTTATAGAGAAAACAGTTTACTTAAGATTTTTGAGTTTTTTGAGGTCAATTAGAAATACAAGTGAGTGAAATCATATTAAAATTTTAAGTCTTAATATCAAGAATTAAAAATTTTCTTACATAAAGACTATCAAAAAAAGAGAAATTTCCAAAATTTTAAAAATGCTGTACTTACCTCAAAAGTGATCAAATGTTTTTGAAATTTTTAAGAAGGATTTTTGTGGTTATTTTTAGTAGTTGGTGGCAGTTTTAAGTTACTAGCCGTATTATTTTTGAAGTTCTGTTAAAACACAATTTTAAATTTTATGAAAATCCCGGTATTAACATATTTTGCTATTTTTTGTTAATTTTTCGATTGATTTTTATTGTTTTTGGATAAATTATTGGGAAGTAAAAAAAATTTCTAAAATACTATTTTGGAGTGATTTTTGATCTATAAAGTTACCGATCGAAACTTTTGGACAAGTATTTCTATACGCAAAAAAATGTTTTCAGAAAGAGAAAAAAAATAAACAAACATCATTCTAAAATCATTAGTTCTTCACTACACTCAGTCTAAAAATAAACGTCATAGTAAAATCATAAGCTTCTTCGCTCCACTCAGCATATAAAAAAATTGGTTTTAAAATAAAATATGAGGCATGTTTTTCATATTTTAAGATTATCAAAAATAAAAAGTTTTAAACAGACTGAAAAAAGCGTGTTAAAAACAAAATGTTTAAAACTATGAACCTTGTTTTCAAAGCTATTTGTTTGATATACTTGAGAATATTTTGTTTTCTACTGGGATTACAGTGAATCTATCCGATTTTTTTCTTCTCATCATAAATAATTAATTTTTGTATAATGAATATATTTATTTATTATAATAAGATAATATCTTTATATCTTTTTAAATGTCAAACATATTTCGAGATATTATACTCTTATATATAAATATAACGTATAATAATAATAATAATAAAAATAATTAAAAAAACCACACATACTTCGCACTATGGGTATTCTTCGCGCCTTAGGTGTAAAGCTCTTTGAGGTGTATTAAATTTTAAAGAAACGATAAATAATTTCTTCAATAAAACGATTCTGAGCAAAAGCTTCAAATAGTATATAAAAAGAATAATTGGCGATAAGGAAATATTTAACAAAATGTTATTTAATAATGTCGGGTTTTCAATATTTGTGTGCGTAAGTGTGTGTATGTGTGAATGTGTATGTGTGCGCGCGCTTGTGAATGAGGTAATAAATGTCTTTATAAAAATGAAAAATGCTATAAAAATCTATTTTTATAAATTAATAAATGATTAACCTCTTATTAATTAGTGTAATTGGCATTTTGGTCTTTTTATTGATACCCCTGGGGTTTTAAGCTATTTAAAGAATTAACTTTTTTTTCAATAATAGATATATCGAATAAAATACTCTAAATTTTTTCAAATATCCAGTAATAGTCCAATATTATTAATTAGTAATAAAGTCATCCATGTTTATTTTTATTTATAGTATTTAATATTTAAAGTAAATTTTGCGTACATTTTCCGATTTGTTTTCAATCAATACCTTGTGAGATTTTTAATTATTTGTCCGTGAAATATTTTCTTATAACAAAATATTTACAATGTAATTTCCCATATATGTACCAAGTTTCATAAAGATTGGTTTAACCAATTATTTTTTATATTCGTTTAAGTGTGTAATTTTATGTACAATTAATGAATTCTGTCAAAATACTATCTTACAACGGTTACAAAAAAAAAATGTTGACTTACGATTTTCGAGATCTTTTTAGGACCGTTGTTTATCCATATAAGTATGTTTGTATTAAATTTTCAGCTCTTAATATTCATACATTAAAATTGTATGAATTAAAAACTAACAAAAAACGAGAAATTTTCGAGATTTTCAAAATATCGTACTTACCTCAAAATTAGTCAAATGTCTTTAAAATTTTTATGAGGTAAGAGTGTGACTATTTTTATAAGTTAGTGAAAATTTCAAGTCTCTACCCCTATTATTTTGGAAGTTATTACTAAATAACTAAGATTGAGGTCATGATAATAATTATTTCGGTATTTCCAGAATATTTGTCAGTACTTTTTCGAATTTTTCTTCAATCAAAACTTTATAAAATATTTAATTATTTGTCCGTAAAAAATTGTATTACACCAAAATATTCGCCTTGTAATTTTGTATCTGTGTACCAAGTTTCGTAAAGATCGGTTATAACAATTATTTTTTATATGCGTTGAAGTGTATAATTTTAAGTAAAACTAATGAATTCTATCATAATACCAACTTTAAACAGTCATAAAACAATAAAAATTTTTGAGATTTTTTCAGTACCATTGGGAATACATATGACTATGTTTTTATTAAATTTTCAGGTCATAATATCCATATATTAAAATTAAATGAATTAAAAATTAACAAAAAATGAGAAATTTCCAAAATTTTCAAAATGCTGAACTAACCTCAAAATTGGTTAAATGGTTTTGAAAATTTTATGAGATATGCGCGTAGCTATTTTTAGTAGTTGGTCAAAGTTTTAACTTTCTAGCTCCATTATTTTGGAATTTATGTAAAAAAAAAGAAGTCAAATTTACGAAAATTCGGGATATGTCGTTTTTTACTATTTTTGTCAATTTTTGGGTAATCTAAGCATGCGCATAGAAAAAGTATTGAGAATTTGAAAAAAATGACCTCCTAAAAGTACCAGCAAGACAATATTTCCGATCTACAGAGTTCCTGATCGAAAATTTTGGACCAGTAACTCTATCCAAAATCGTGATGACATACATACGAAAAAAAAGAAAAAACCCACAGATTTGTAAAATCAATACATTCCTCGCTATCACTCAGAATCTATCTAAAATTGTAAAATAAGAAATTACAAGACAAGTATGGTGTACCACCAACTTAAAAAATGAAAGTTCATTGTTTTCTCAAATTTTTCAATGATTATATTTTTATGATTATTATATATTTTTTGAATTTGAATAATTTTATTTTTTAACCAAAATATATTTATAGATCATATTTTATACTATTTATAGATACTTTCAGAAATATGAAAATAATGATTGAAACAATACTATGATAAATAATAAAGAGTTAAAGATTATAAAGATATAAAAATATTAAAAGAGTTTTAAGTTATGGGTGAGCATTTCTTATAGCAAAATCTGTAGACATTTGTTTACAATTTGATTATTTTTTAATATTAATGTTGAATAGAATAATTGTATTTATATTCATTTGGATTCATTCTCATTTAGAGATCTTGTCTAGAAATGACTACAATAATATAATTAGCTCAATTGCCTAAAATATTTATTGAGCCATTCAGTATTTTAGATTCTGAATGAAGTGAAGAAGCTAGTGTTTTTACAATGATGTTTACTTACTTTATTTTATTTTTTTTCTGTGTACAACTTTTCGTATAGAAATACTTGTCCAAAAGTTTCGATCAATAACTTTTTGAAACCGGATTTGTCTCTAAATTGTATTTTAAAGAGGTCATTTTTTAAATTTCTCAATTCTTCAATTTTTTTTTTAGAAAAAACTACCTGATATTTGACAAAAACGACTCGGAAACCATCATTTTTTGATCCGAATTTTATGAAAATTTGGACATAGATAGAAAATCCTATAAAAAAGATTTTGGCGTAAGAAAATTTTGAAAATGTGAAAAAAATTTTGGACATTTTTTGAAATTTTTTTTTTTTTATTATTAACTTCCTTCGTTCAGAATCGTTTTATTGAAGAAACGATTTATCGTTTCTTTAAAATTTAATACGCCCGTCAAGAGAATACCACCCGTCGTGCGAAGTACACACATCGTGCGAAGTATCTTCGGCTTTTAATTTTTAATTTCACACAATCACAATATCAAAATTTTCTTGTACCAAAATATTTCTAATATTATTGTCTAACTATATTTAAATTTACATAAAGTTTTGATTAAAAAAAGATAGTTACTGAGTATTTTTCGTCAAATTTGGGAAGTTTTTTCCAAATTTTGAGAAAATTATTGAGAACTTTGAAAAATTACCTCTCAAAAGTGTCATCTAAAAGAAAATTGTAATTCAAAAAGCTGATTGAAAAAAATAAAAATAAATATCGTTGTAAGAACACTAGTTTCCTAACTCTTTTAATCAGAATCTAAAACATTGTTATTTTTTATTAATTGTATTAACGGATAACTGGTTTTTTATTTTTATTTAGATTAGAAAAGAAATCGACATATTTTGATTTGTATAACATTGTTGTTAGATTTTTATTAGCTTCGTCATGCTACTTAGAAGTTTTTAAAAATCAAGGGAATACGGATGCACACTCTGCTACCCCGAATGGTGATCCTGTGATTGTGAAGAGGAGTAGAAGGGGGAGGATCATAATTTATTTCAAAACTACTATAATATATTTTATAATAATAATTCACACGAATAATGCACGTCTGTCTGAACAGTCGACGATTGCATAATATTACAATATTAATAGCAAACTGAAAATTTTCGAAAAATTACCTCTTGAAAATAACACACGATCCTAATATTTTCTACCGGAATTCTGTGCCAAACACACAGATTTTTTTGATTTGACAAAGTGGTTTTAGAAAAAAAAAGACCGACGAATTGAGCAAAGTGGCAAAAAAATATTTCGCGGTATGTGGGTATTTTATCTTCCCCGATAATATGGAACTGTTCAAATCGCCTCTGGTACAATATTATGACGTTATTATGATACGCGTTTTATAGCGGGCTTTAATTTTAAACAGTGAGTATTATTTTCGTGTTAATATCGTTTATTTATTTATTTTACGACGTTTTTCGAGACTAGTGCCAGCCGGCCGAGGAATATCGCGAGCGAGCTGACGCGTGTTCGTGCACGTCGGAGCCGCGCACACATATTTTAATATTACATTATTATGTGCACGCTATGGGACGCGGGCACGCGTTTATAATTAATAATATCCTGGCATTTATTTTTATTTTCTCGGGTGTGTAGGACTTTCTCGCGAGGAGCACTCACACACACTGGTCGTTACATCACACGCGAATTGTGAAAATTCGTTTTGTTGTGAATGTAATATTATTATTTCTATTTTGATATAATATACGAGATACCGCACGGACATGATAATAATATATGTGTAGACAAGACACATTATACTCGGATATTTTATAAATACACACTCACACACGCTGCACGTTTACATGCCTTCCGGCTTGGACCGCGCGCGATACCGACGACTTTTCGGCAGCGGCTGTGGCAGAAATACAATTAATAATTCACAATAACCTAACCGCATAATAATATGCGCGCACAATAATAATAATAATAATAATATAGTAATAATGATGTTATTTGTGTTAAAAAAGGTTTCACCGGGTCCGCCGAACAATGCGCGAGAACACCAGAATAATTCTATCCATAGAATCACACAGACGACGACGATGGAAACAGTGTGAGATTGTCGTCGGCAGCGCGAATCAATAGAAAACCGCCTCGGCGTCGTCGTCGTAGGTACTCCACTCGCCGCGTCAATTAGACACAAATATGATAATAATAATAATAATAATAATAATAATAAAATAATATGTACGTATATATGTAAAATATAATTGTCCGCGGCCATTGTTTCCGCACGCGCACTCGCGCCTCTTGTGTACGGGCCGTGTAAAAACCGCACTAACACGCACTCACACGTTTCCACACGCGGATCTAAACGATCTAAATAATCTCTGCAGAGCTCGCCGTCCCGAAACCTTCGTCGTCGATCGGCGAGACGACTATAGTCATTTGAAATAGTCGCGTTCCCCGCGATCGATGGTTTTTTTTTTTCTGTTGTCCGCCGTACACACGATAATCAATCGCCGAACACTCTTCTGAGTAAGGCCATCTTTTTATAGTACATCGATTGTTTGCCTGTCGCGCCGACTGCAACGACCAAGTACAATATAATAATTCGCGAATCGACACGTCTTGTAGCGGCCACCGGAAACGTGCGCGTATTCTGAACAGGAATTCTTACGTCACGCCAACGACGGATATCCGTTCGTAATATCGCGTCGGACACGATAATATTTTCGTTCTTTTTTTTTTTTTTTCCATAACATTTTGTCCACCTTCCCGACCATTGACAATGAACAAGTATCACTGTACTTATTATATGTTCGTTTGGACGTTGGAATTTTTCATCTCTCCGATCGTTTTCGTTCGTGCCGGTAAGTAGTAATATTACAGTGATAATCGCTGCGCGACTTCGTTATGATACACGGTCGAAAAAAACATGAATGCATCATGTACCTTTTTTTTTTTTTTACAGACTATTGGTACTGATAATCTGAAAATATTGTCACCACTATATTACTGTTGTGAGCAGAATTCTTATACAGTTTGATATACGACATCAATTTCACCATTTTGGCATTACCTTAGTTCTTCGTGGTGCTGAAAATGAAAAATAAATATGAAATTGTTAAAACTTCAAATCCGTGTTTTAAACTGTTTTGTCACATCGTATTTTTAATTTTTAACACCACCACCCAAATTGGTGAAAAATAATGTCAATAAATTGTATGAGAATTCTGAATAATTTAGTGGTGACAATATTTTTAAACTATCATCAAAACTATTTATTTATTATTTTTATAAAATGTTTAACGCTAACAGAATTGTAAAAAAAAAAAGAAAGGAATATTCTTATTTGATGCACTAATTGAGGAATATCATAAACGCACGCGCGATGTCTCCAAATTATCGAACGTTCTTGTATTCGGTCAGAACGGATGCGATTCTTTTCTTACATATACGCGTAGTAATTCCTCTCAATCTCTACTGCAGAACAAATTATTAAATTTTGCGTTGACGACAATCAAATTTGAAATCGTTAAACGACGGATTCGATAACACGCTGCAATCTCCGGTCGATTAAAGTTTTGCGTTACGAGTGTTGTAGGAATCGTTTACTAATAATATTACTTTATTCTCTCTGTAAATCTCGCAACAATAATTTTGAGACTTTCAATTTAATTTTGGCCTTTAGCTGTGCTCGAATACAACAGTTAAGTGTTTAATGGTATTTGCCAAAAGCCGATTTAATTAAAAATTGCGTGTACATTATCATTTCCCGTTTTGAGTGTACATATGTGCGGCTCGTAAAGAATTATTATTCGCGTTCATTTAATGTTTTGATTAAAATCTTAAAATCGCAGAGAAAATACTCGAAACATTTTGTTCAGGAATCAATACGCTAAACGTGACTCGACACATTTGTATAATTATTTTCAATTAAAAAAATTGCAATCCACGTCCCATATAATATTATACATTGTATAAAGACAACTTTTTTGGAAGGAAATTAATGTGTTCCATTCGTAATGCATACCTATTAATAGCATAATATTACATTAAATAAAAATCTCATATTTTGTATATAATAATACATGAAATGGAAGCACAGTTTTTACATGTAATGCATTCAATAAATTACTAATTGTGAGCGTGCAAATATTAGGCAATTGTCATTGCATCTATAGAAAATTATTGAAAAACAATAAAATATTTATATATATATATATATGTATGTATGTGTGTATGTATGTATATAACGCATATGTTAAATATGTATCGTATATGATAAAATGTATAGAATTAAATGAAAGTGTAGAAAATCAAAATCTAAAGAGTTGTATCGACTCTACAGCTATAAAACTATAGAAAGTCTGCTTTTTTTACACGAAAAGATAAAATGGTAAAATATTACATTTTAATTCAATTTTAAACTTTGTTTTACGGAATGCATGCAGCTTCAAAAGTTTTTTTTTTAAATATTTCATAAATCTCGATGTGTAATGTATTATATAGTTTATTTTCACTCCAATACACTCGAATTTGATTCGAGCCACATTTTTTTAGTCCTAACATATTTAAGACCTCACGAGCCGCGTGACTGTCAGCTTAAACATTGATGTGTTTGATACATAATCCATTTGGCATTAAGTATTCTACGAAATTCCTAGGGATTGTGAATATTTCATACTTTTTCCAATAATTTTTGGCTTTTAGAATAAAATACATCATGTAAATGTTTAATATATTGTATAAACTGACATGCATAAAATTAAACTGCATTGTAGTATCGCTACTGTACATTTATACAGGTAACATTTATAAACATATGGGAATGAACGGAGTATTGAATTTCTGCGATGACCTTTTGTTATTATCCGAGTGAATAGTGAATAGGTCAAGCTGAAATTTTAATTTAACGAATTAATATCGTAGCAAATCGGAGTTTGATACGAAAAGTAAAATGTGACTTTTAAAAAAATGAAAACATCAAAATATTATGTTGACTGATAGGGTGATGATATAGAGTGGGAGGAAGCGAAATGTAACAGTAGGTGTTATGACTTTGTGGTTAAGCATGGAACAAGTAAAACTAATCAATAATTTAATACAATTATGTAATATGTAAATGAAAAGTTATTCAATTATTAGTTTTAAAAATTTAAAAAAAAGCAATCAGACTTTTATTAGCAATATGTAAGGTTTAAGGATTATTCTGTCGAATAAATGGATTACGTTTTCACCTAGTGATTACAAACTAGGGGTCAATTTTAAGATTTTAAGAAGCCTCCGTTGTATGTTACCAACCTATGATAATATTATAATCAGCGTTTATACTTTATAATAACGTCTGAATGATGAAAAATAATTTATAAGTATTATA
>JAIPRM010012685.1:0-11950 GCA_025469315.1 Stegophylla sp. TES_Ste_2020 | reverse complement strand
GACGGAACATACATCAATTCAACGTGTCCATGACCAGAGGGCGTCTCACAAAGCACCGAAGCACAGCGCACATGCGCACTAGTAACGCACGATATTAATCTATATCAATAATATTGTATTATGGCATACACATATTTTTCAGATTTTAGGTTTCTACACTAACTGTTAGTAACAAAAAAATCGAAAAATCTTTTTATCAATTTAGCTCTTATCAATCCGTTGGACAACGGCAGATTTACCTCTCTCAGATGTGCCACTCCACCCCACTATTCAGGCATGTTCCGTCTATTAGCATAGAACATTATAATGTTCTATGACTGCGGGGAAGCCCTCGTTAATTATTATAATTATAAAACTTTTATCATAAAACCAAACAGTGTTAGACTATGAACAAGAATAAATTATTTATCACACCATTTTTGAAAATTGTGGATTGGCAACATTGTAGCAAAAATTCGATATATGATTACGACGGTCGCCATTTTCGGAAAAGTGCACCCAACCCCCCAGTTAGTTTGTAATGTTTGTATCTATGTTTTCTATTAAAATGTGTAAACATTTGTATACTTTTTAGATCTTTTTTTTTTCTTTATTAATAATTTAATATTTCTCTTGTCATTCCTACTGGAGCAAATTATTTCAATTAATTTCGACAGTTTCTCGTTATATCGTAGTTTTAGTACTGCGGTAGTGATTGAACATTGTCATTTTTTTATCTGTTTTCAAATTACAAAAAATTATGGAAAACACAGAAAAGTATATTGCTGTTTGTGAATGCGAAGGCGAGGACTTTATGGAGATACCTTTGGAGAGCGACGATACTCTTTCGACAGCCACGCTGAGCGCATACTTTCCCGGAGTCACGGGTCTTAAGTTCCGTGTCGACACAGATTCACCATACAGAGCTGTAAGATTGTACGATGGTAAATTTCATGCACCCGAAGGCAGTTGGGCTGGTCATCAGTTCTACTGTGTACATCCTAAAGGTGGGTAAACGATGAGCAATGTGTACATTGATGTATATTTAATTGTATTCGTATATTTTTTTAGGAGACAAAAGAAAACTCGAAGAGACTGATACAAAACCTTCTAAAGGCCATCAGAATATGACTTGTACAGATTTGATTGTTTTAGGTTTACCTTACCAACTATCAGAAACCCAAATGCGAGAGTATTTTGTACAATTCGGAAAACTAGTCATGGTTCAGGTATGTAATCGTTTTGTACTTTTTGGTTATTACATCTAATCATACCAAATTTTCGCAAAGATAATTTGTACCACAGAAAACATAATGGAAAAATGATATAATTTTGTTTTCAGTTTATTGTATTGTTAATATTTGTAACTTAAATTATATCAACAATCGATATTTTAATTGTCTTTATATGCCTTTTATTTGATTTGTTTTTTATTTTTATTATTAAGTTAAAACTGCAGCAACTATGGCTATTTACTGTTATACCAATATCTTGTATTTCTTTAAATTTTAATATAAAAGTTTTGTGTTGTAATAGACATGATATTTTTAAGCCTTCAGCTACTTCTATTTGTTAAAGCATTAGGTTTTTAGGTTTTATACAATAAATGTATTCATAGTATGACCTACTATAAATAGATACAATTAATATATATATATATTGGTATGGTGTGGAAAAATGATAACCATAAAAAACTCAATATTGTTGTTTTTTGTAATGAAAATCTTAACAAAAATGATATTGTTCAGATAAAGCGAGATGCGTCTGGAAACTCTAAAGGATTTGGATTTATTCGGTATGAAGATTATAGTTCTCAAGCAAAAGCCCTTGGACAGCGACATTATGTTAATAATCGATGGGTCGAAGTCAAAATACCTGCTTCCAAAGTAAAATAATTAAATTATCTATAGCATTAATGAATTGAATGCAGTTTACAAAACATTTTGTTTTTATCTATTTTATTATAAAACTATATACTACCATATAATTTAATACACTGAATATAATAGTGAAATGTTACTAAATTATACTAAGCCATATATGCTAACAAAACCTTATTTAATGACCCTATTGATGATTTCTTGAAAAAATAAATTTACTTACACCATACAAAATTCAAGGTAACTAGAGAAACTCAGTTTTTTTCTAAATAATACAAGTAATGAAAAATTTAGCAGTTTATAATGTATACGCAAAACTTTTAACTTACTTCATCATACTTACCCTTACTAAACAGTTAATATTTTATTTATTTGTAATAAACCAAAATAATTTATTAAAATTGTGAAATAATAATAAGGAAAAGAAATCTGCCATTATTTGAATCAACCTTCATTTAAACTGTGATTCTAAAATTAATACTCTTGTAAAAAATCATTGAAGGAATGTTTTGTTAAAAGAAAATTTCAACTAAATTAAGAGAATTAAATGTTTTATGAGGTATAACCTTACAAAACACAAGGTAATTCCGAAATTCTATATTTATCCCAAAAGTAGTCATATTTCTTTAAAAAAAATGTCCTGTTGAAAAGTTAGAAATAAAATTACTCAATCCACTACCCCTCTTTGTCTATTAATGGCCCTAATTGTTACTATTCTAATTCAGTTCATACTGTAAAAATGTTTAATTTCCAAAAAGTAATAATATTATTTTTTATGTAAACAGGAAGGATATTATTCTAAAGTACCGCACAAGATATTTGTTGGCCGTCTAACTGAAGAGATTAGTGAACCTGATTTAAGTAAATATTTTTCTCAGTATGGTGAAATCACAGATGTTTTTATACCAAAACCATTCAGATCCTTTGGTTTTGTTACCTTTAATGATGCATCTGTAGCACAAAGTCTTTGCGATGAAGATCATATCGTTAAAGGAGTATCTCTACATATATCTGAAGCGAATCCTAAGTCTGATCAGAGCAGGGTGAATTAAATTACTTATCTTCTTTTGCTTTTATAATTGTATGCTCACATTTTTTGTAGGATAAACAATCTAATAATCAACAATATATGAGCAGTGTTCTTACAAACGGAATGTTAGCAGCTGCACTTAACCAAGTTGCATATCAAACACAACCAATCCCTTACGAAGCCCATCGTACGTATGGAAAAGTACAAGACTGGAAACGTCGGGGTAATTAATGTAATCTGCTATCTTTAGATTAAATAAATATGAATTGTGATGGTTGATGATCTATCATAGGTGTGTACTTTCCTTCCCTTTCCTTTCCATCCTTTATCCTAGTCATATTTATTATACATAAATTTATGTATGCATATACTGATTCTCATTATTCAAAACAATTAAAAAATTTATTTTTTCAATTATTTAACTACTTAATCACATTACAATTCATTTAATATTATGTGTGGAAACAAATAAATTGTAATTTTTGACATATTTTGTGAGTGTTATGCATACTGTGTGTTTTGGTTTTCTGTTTTTTTTTTTTTTTTTTCCATTGAGTGTCATTGTTTATAATATATATATATGTATATATATATATACTAAATAGTCATAAATAAATATATTACATTAGTGTAATTTTCTACCAAAATATTCGATAATACTTTGATGCAATGTGAGCATTTTCTAGCAGTTTACGACATGTGAGCGAGAGCGTGTGGTATTTATATGATCATTGATGGATGTATCAGCCTAGACATCAGTATTAAAAGGTGAGAATCCCATGTTCCTTTTTAATATTTTCCTTACTTCCAAATAATGTTTAATTTATAATTATGTAATTCTTTGTACCTTACTAAATTAATTTTTTTGAAAATAGCGCAAATTATAGTAAATGGATTTAAAAAATAATGTATTAAAGTAATTTGCTCAAAAATATTTTATTATAACAAACACAAAGATATTTTAATAATTTTGTATTTATTAATATTAAAAACTTAGATAACGTAACTTATTTTCAAATAGAATCTCAACAAAATATAAAGCAAAATAAAAAAATGTTTGTGATCTATTATGTCAATAAATTTTGGTAGTATCTCATTGAGGGTTTAATATTAAAAGTATGTAACAACCAATCCTAAATTTCAAGGAGAGCAATTTAAAAAAAAATATTTTTTGTTTTTTGTATTAGGTATGGAAAAAAATGTTAAAGTTTTTTTTATGTCATTATAAATAATTAATGACGCATAAAAAGTAAAGTAAAGTATAGACAAGAAAACCAGACACATTTCGCACCACGGATATTCTCCACTCCTCGGATCAGATACTTTGGATGGGTGTGTAGAATTTTAAAGAAACAATAAATCATTTCTTCAATAAAATGATTCTGAACAAAGGAAGTTAATGATATAGAGAACAATAATAGTTGTCATTTTCAACACACCCGCCAAGAGTGTCTGAGCCGAAGAGCGAAAAATATCCATGGTGAGAAATATATCTGGCTTTCTTGTCTATATTTAACTTTACTTCACTTTACTTTCCTTTACTTTTTTTACCTAGTAAATAAATAAAGGAAAGGGAAAAAAAATTTTAGAAAAATGTCCAACAAATTGTTTTCACATTTTCAAAATTTTCTTGTGCCAAAATGTTTCTCATATTATTGTCTATCTATATTTAAATTTTCATAAAGTTTGGATCGAAAAATTATGGATTCAGAATCTTTTTTTGTCTAATTTTGGGTAGTTTTTCCCCCCAACAAAATTGAAGAATTGAGAAATTCAAAATATGACCTCTCTAAAATACCAACTAGAAGCAAATTCAGTTTCAAAAAGTTGCTGATCGAGACTTTTGAACAAATAGATAGATATCCATACAAAAAGTGTTCACAGAAAAAATAAACAAATAAATATCACTGTAAAAACACTAGCTTCTTCACTTCGTTCAGAATCTAAACTTTTACATAGAAAAGAAAAAAATTTAAATTGCTCTTCTGAAATTTTAGAAATTGGTTGTTATTTTCCTTTAAAACTAGACCCTCGATTTTTAATAGAGTTTAATAGTGTAATCAATAATAAACATACTTAAATATTTTGAATTATATGATGATCTCCTCTTTAGTTCTTAAGATGAAGTCATTTTACTAAAGTAAACTGAAAACAATTTTTAGTACTAAAATTTTGATGATAATCTTGTTATCATTTCATTTTGAAAAAGTTAATCAGAAAATATTAATTTCTAAAGTCATAATGACCATAATGGTCAGTATCGGACCTGTATTGTACTGAAGAGAAATATAACGTTTAGTAACATTTGAAAATTTATATTTGCATTTAAATATTTATCACTAATAGGACTATAAACTATTTTTTATTCAAATACTTTGTTAATTTTTTTTTTTTTTATCAAATATCTATTGTACTATTGTTGATTTTTATTTTATTTTACAGATAACACAACTCCCGAAACTTCAAATACAATTTCTCTATTAATTTAGATTATTTTATAGTTACTAAAACTTTATTTTGTAAAATTAAATTATATGTTATTGTCAACTGTACAATTGTACGTTAAATTTCTACATTTTGTGTTGTCTTTAAATAAATACCTAAATCGCATAAATGTGTAACTAATTATATTTGAAATAACAAAAGGTTGTATGGATGAATACCTAAAGAAATGGTGTTTTGCCAAGTTGGTTGAGAAATCAAAGAAAACTTTTGAAATATGTTAAAACTATATGAAAAATATATCTAAAATTACATCAAAATGTATTAGAAAAATGGCGCTGATGGTGAAAGTTTGACAAACTGATAATTTCAATCATCTTGACCACTGACCAGATACTAGTCGTGATTATTATGTCATGTTAGTTTCAATACTTATTGTGACTTGTAAGTGGTGCTACATTAAGCTATTCTGCTACTTAGGGACAAAATACATTTTGCTCGGATGCTTAATTTTTTTTTTTTTTTTTTCCATGAAGGAGTACATTTGCTTTAACATTTTTTAATAAGCTTACTTTGTCTTGCCAAAAATAAAATATAAACACGGGTAAATTTAAGTGTTCTATATTTTACTAACTCTTGGTAAAAATGTTCTATTAGTAATTTAAAAGAATTATAAATAATTTTTTAACATTTTAGTCAATACCTATCATTACCCAACAACTACTTAAGTAAATAATAAAATAATATTTTGATTTTATTTACCATATCCATAAGTGTATGTATATATATATATATTTGTATAAAACAAGTAAAAGAAACTTTTAAACAATAAACATCATTGTAATAACACTAGCTTCTTTGCTCCAATCAGAATCTAAAAAGCCACGCATATTTCACTCCTCGGATCGGATTTGGTGGGTATTGAATTTTAAAGAAACAAAATCATTTGTTCTATAAAACGATTCTAAGTGGAGCTAGTATTTACAAGACAATTTTACTTGAAAAATATTATTTGTTAATAGTACAAAAAAAATGTACTATGCTTGGCCAGTTTTATATCCTAATATTAAATGAAAACAGAAAAAAATAATTTCTCTTATTATTGTTATCTATATTTAAATTTTCATGCAGTTTGAATTAAAAAGAGATCTTTTTAAGGCATCAAATTTAGAGTAGTTTATCCCACATTTTGAGAAAACTATTAAAAATTTAGAAAAATGACCTCTAAAAAGTACCATCTAGAGGAAAATTATCATTAAAATGGATAGTTGAAATTTTTGGGCAAGTATTTACAGAAAAAAAAAGTAAATATAAGTAAAGTACAGACAAGAAAGTCAAATATAATTCGTACTACATGTGTCTTCGCTATTTGGGTCAGATATACATTGTAGGTGTGTTGAATTTTAAAGAAACAATAAATCATTTTTTTAATAATATGATTCTGCACAAAAGAAGTTAATTATATAAAGAACAATAATAGTCGTATTTTTCACCACACTAACCAAACCAAGAGTTTAACCCAAAGAACGAAGAAAACTCGTGGTGCAAAATATGTCCAGCTTACATATGTATATATACTTTATTTCACTTGTCTTTGTTTTACTTTACATAACTTAGCGATTTTTTTTTTTTTTTCTAAAAATATAAAAATAAATTAAATAATTTAGTAAGTGTTCAACTTTTCTAGCACTAAAATATTTCTCATATTTTGTCTATCTATGTTTAAATTTTCATTAAGTTAGAATTAAAATAAAATAGTTTCTGAGTATTTTTGAAAAATGTTGGGTAGTCTTTCCCAAAAGAAAATTGAGAAATTTGAAAAAATTACCTCTTGTGTGACATACAGAGGCAAAATTGATTTCAAAAAACTATCTGATCAAGACTTTTGGACAAGTATTTCAATATGAAAGAGTGTTAACAGAATAAAAAATAATAATAGTAATAAACATATATATATTATAATATGAAATACACAAACAAAATGTACACAATATAAATTAAACTTTAATCCGATCCAACAGAATAAAATCACTGTACAGATGAACAATTTTTAGCAATATTAAGAATGTATGTTCAAAGTATCATCAATGAGTACTTTATGTATACGTACAATATGTAGGCTTAAATGAGACTTATAATAGCACAATTTACTACAATAGGGACATTTGAATTTGGGATAAACAGCGCATTCATATTTCAAATGTCTCTTTAAATTGCTTTTCGCCGTGTAGCTTCTACCGCAGTTTCTTGGACACACAAAACGATTATTTGGCCCGACTGAATAAATTCCTAAAAACAAACAAAATGATGGTCAGCTTAATATATTTTTAAAACATTCAGTAACTGAAGCAGTATAATATTATAGAACAAACACTACAATATTTAGCATGATCAATACAACATGAGACTGCTCAGTTGACAACAACGCATTTCTTACATTAATTCCAAATGATTTTCTCAATTCTTAGAATACAGCATCACAAACTACACTACATAACTGTTGACCAATGTTGACAAACAAATATAAAATATCAAGTACTTACAATGACAATAATTATTAATGAAAAAGAATATACACAAACAAATTGTAAACAATATAAATTCAATCTTTATTTTGATACATCAGAATAAAATTGCTACACGGATGAACAATTTATAATCTATTATTGATAGATTTTTTATGTACACACTCAATATGCAAGTTTAAATGAGACTTCCGAGAGCACAATTTACTGCAATAAGGACATTTGAATTTAGGAAAAACACCGCATTCATAATTTAAATGTCTGTTTAAACTACGTTTCAAACTGTAGCTTCTACCACAATTTCTTGGGCACACAAAACGATTATTTGTTCCAACTGAATAAATTCCTAAAATCAAAAACAATAATTGTCAAATATAATACAGCATAAAAATAATCATTAACTGAAGCGATACAATATTATAGAACAAGGATTATAATGTTAGGTGTAATTGTTACAACAGGAAACTGTTAATATCAAAGCGCTTTTTACAATTATTTAAAATGAATTTCGTAATTTTGGTGTACAGCACCAAACTTTACTATGTAAAGTTGCCCAATGTTATCATAAGAATATAAAATATCAAGTATTTATAATGACAATATTTTTAGTAAATCATAAAATACCTAAACAAAAAATACACAGTATAAATTAAATATTTATTTTGATACATCAGAATAAAATGATTGTACAATTTTTATCAATATTTATAATGCGTGATCAAAGCGTCATCAACTGGTACTTTATGTACAAACACAATATGTCGGTTTAATACAGACTTGTAATTCGACAATTTATTGCAATACGGACAACTGAATTTTGGATACACACCGCACTCATACTATAAATGTCTACTTAAACTATGTTTCACACTGTAGCTACCACCACAGTTTCGTGGTCACACAAAACGATTATTTGGTCCAACTGAATAAATTCCTATGAAAAAAAAATTTTAAATTAACGGTCAAATATATTTTAAAACAATCAATAACAATATCAAAATAATATAGAACAAAAACTTAAATATTTAACGTGATTAATACAACATGAAACTGCTCAGTTGATATCAACACGCTTTTCACATTAATTTAAAATGATTTTCTCAATTTTTAGTACAGGACATCAAATTATTTGAAGTTGACCAATGTTGACATAATATAAAAAATTAAGTATTTACAATGACAAGATTTCGTGAAATATAATATACACAAACAAAATATGCTCAGTATAAATTAAATCTTTATTTTAATACATCAGAATAAAATCACCACACAAACAAACAATTTTTGTCAATATTTAGAACGTATGACCGATAGATACTTTATGTACACACACAATATGTATGTTTAAATGAGACTTGCGATAGCACAATTTACTGCAAAAAGGACATTTGAATTGAGGATGAACACCGCATTCATACTTTAAATGTCTATTTAAATTGTATTTGGCACTGTAGCTTCCACCACAGTTTCTTGGGCACACAAAACGATTACTTGATCCAACTGACTGAATTTCTTTTAAAACAAAAAATTAAAGGTCAAATATAATGTTATAAAACAATTAATGACTGTAGCAATACAATATTACAGAAAAAACACTAAAAATATTAAGCGTGATCAATACAGCATGCAACTGCTCATTTCACAAATGATTTTTTCAATTCTTGGTGTACATCATCAAACTATGATGTAAAGTTAGTTGACCAGTGTTAACATAAGAATATAAAATATCAAGTATTTACAATGAAAATAATCAGTGAAATATAAAATACACAAACAAAAAATGTACAGTTTAAATTAAATTTTTATTTTGATACATCAAAATAAAATCACTGCGCTGATGAATAATTTTTGTCAATACTTAGAATGTATGATCGATAGATTTTTTATGCACACACACAATATGTACGTTTATATCAGACTTCCGATAGTACAATTTACTGCAAAAAGGACATTTAAATTTAGGATCAACACCGCATACATGCTTCAAATGGCTATTTAAACTGGATTTCAAACTGTAGCTTTTACCACAGTTTCTTGGGCACACAAAACGATTATTTGTTCCAACTGAATAGATTCCTAAAAACAGAAACAATAATTGTCAAATATAATACAGTATGAAAAAATCATTAACTGAAGCGATATATTACAGAACAAGGATTATAATGTTAAATGTAATCGATACAACATGCAACTGCTCAGTTGATATCAATGCACATTTTACATTTATTTCAAATGATTTGCTCAATTCTTAGTGTATAGCTTCAAACTATACAACATAAAGTTAAAAAATGTTGACACAAGAATATAAAATATGAAATATTTACAATGGCAGTATTTCATGAAATATAAAATACAGAAACAAAACGGTATACATTATAAATTAAATTTTTTACATCAGAATAAAATCACTGTACTGATGAACAATTTTTGTCGATATTTAGAAAGTATGATCAATAGGTACTCTATGTGAACACATAACATTTATGTTTAAATGAAATTCCCCAAGTCACAAATAATTGCAATAGGGGCATGTGAATTAAGGAGAAACACTGCAGTCTTAGTCAAATATCTATTTAAATTTTATAATTAACACTGATGCTTCAACTGCACAGTTTCTTGAGCAAAAGCACACACTAGCATAAAACTATTATTTGGTCCAACTGAATACATGCCTAAAAACATAAAAAAAAAAAGTGGTCAAACATAAAATTTTAGAAAATTATAATAATATGTAGAAGAAACATTCAGTATGTTAGATACGCATGAAATACTTAAAGGATTTCAATGTGGTTTTCCCCCTTTGTTTAAAATGTTTTTGGTGTACAAGAACAACACCATACTACATCAAGTTAAGCTAACTGATATTTGACAAGAGAATATTAAAGTATTTATGCCTGACAATTATTAGTGTAATATAAAATACACAAACAATAATTTCAAAGTACAAATATTGAATCTTTATTTTGATAGAACAAAATAAAATAATTGTACAAATGATAAATTTTTATCCATATTTAAAAAGCATTATCAAAGTATTATCGACTGATATTTTAAGTAATTATGTAGGTACCAGTACAACATGGATGTTTAAATTAGACTTCCGATAGCCAAATTTTCCACAGAAGAGACACCTAAATTTAGAATAAACACCACATTCATAGTTAAAAATATGTCTATTGCAAATGTATTTCGCACCGTAACTTTCACCAGTTTCTTAGACACACAAAACGATTATTTGGTCTAATTGAATGAATTCCTAAAAAATAAAAAATAAATAAATGGTCAAATATAATACATTATAAAATAATCAATATCTGTAGCAATATAATATCATAGAACAAAGACTATTAAAAAGTAGGGTATTAATAATAACCTAACCTTATTATTTATATAGTGTGATCGATACATCGCGAAACTACTTACTGGATATCAGTGCACACATTTTATTTAATATAAAGTTGACCAACGCTGGCATAATAATACAAAATACTGTCTATACGGATAACTTAGAACAGTTTGACTTTATGTAAACAAAATATCAACTTACAAATCAACAAATCTGTATAAAACTTCCATACGTATTTAAGTGATGGATGATTTGAATCGAACTGATCCAAGGTGCCGGTATTTTATAGGAATCGATCCAATTTTATAAAATATAGGATGGTGTGCTAAGTTCGTAGATAGTAGTTATCATCATGAACATTGGAGAATGTTATCACTTGAGATTTTATTAAACGTGTTCATGGCACAGAGTTATAATTATAATTTCGATTCATCTTCTAAGACCGTGGTTATTATCAACAGATGAACATATTTTCTACTGTAGTATTTTGAACCTTAGATCATAATTTATACTGTTTATATTATGATCTAAGATTTGATCCAGATATATGTGCAATAGTCAATAAACAACTAAATAATATAAAAGATAATAATATGTAAAATATTTATTGTGTATATCTGTGACTTGAACATTCCAGAGGCGTATTTAGGATTTTCTCAAGGAGGGGGATATGAAAATTATTTTTTTCTTAGTAAGCGCCTCTTCATTTAATAAGAATAAATTGAATAAATGAATAAATGAAACGTCA